>JAQFVV010012475.1:537597-780678 GCA_028023455.1 Epiperipatus broadwayi | reverse complement strand
TATTCTAGCCATATGTTAATCAGAACTTTTTATAATATTATTGTACAATTTATTCATTAACTTATCCATTATCAAAATGTAATCACTATTTATTACTAATAAAATTTTTTGTTGAAATGAATAAAAATAATAAAACTATACTTATCTCACATTAGTGTTTTTTTTTTCCTGTTGATAACTGAATTAGTTTCATAATATGCCACTTGCAGATAGAATTAAGATAGACAATATTAAATAGTTTGCATTCTAAACATTCCCTTTCAAATAATAGTATGTCAGAAATGATATCAAATAAATTTTAACATAGTTATATAATAGGTGTGATTAGAAGTTAACTATTATTTGGATTCTATAATTTATAATAAAGCATCACATATCTCCTAGTTAACATTTAACACATGCATTAGCAAAAGTATTCTACTTTATTCTAAAAAGAACTATGTAAATATGGGTAAATAATTAATGGAAATCGGATAATGGGCCCAGCGCAACCCAAACTAGTTTTTGGCTATTGGACTTTGTTAATATGAAATAAAATACTGTACATTGACAACGGCCAATAGCCACAAACTAATCTAAAAATTTGTTTGACAATGAGTTATAACATTCATTATATTAGTCATGATTGTATATAAAATAGCTTTAGAGTAAAGTGATGAAGTGAATTAATGTTGTAAATGCAATTTAGTTTGGGGAGAAAATTTAAATTCATTATATTTTATTAAAAAGCAATTAAATCAGCTTTGATTGAACATATTTTTAATTTACTATTTTATAATTTTGAAGATAATCAATTCAGTTGATTATATTCTTTTTAGTTTTATTTTAGACTAATTAAAACATTCTAAAATATTTATTTGAAGTTTAACATCAATTAAAACTAAATAATTTTGAAAAACAATACATAAGCATTGAAAAAAAAAATTATATAAATAGTGAAAAGAAAATCATAATATATGATAAAGCAAAAGCAAAAATGTTTTTGGACTGTTATAATGCAAAAGATGGAGACTGGACTACAATAGTCTTTAACCTGTCTAATTACTGATCTTTATTACAACTAAGTCAATTACAAATAAATTAGTACAACTCTTATGTGAAGGATAAAAATCCTTTCTATTTAATTAATAATAGTAAATATACACACACTTATTCATAAGAATCTCCAAAATTTTGTTAAACATAAATCAGATAATCTCTGGCAACAACATAGAAAATTTAATTTTTTAATAAATAAAATATTTTTTATTATGTCAATACTGTTTTAAAAATATTAATATAGCATATGAACTACTCTAATAAAATCATATATATCATAGCCTCATCACAAAAACACTTGAGAAGAAATTAAAAATACAATAGTCATTAAAAAATTTTGACACCATGATTCAAAACCCTATCTAGATAAAGAAATACTTTATCATTGTAAAAGACATAATTTTATAATTGATAGATGCTTTAATGGTTATTATCCATAATTCTATCTAAAGAAGTGTTTTATCTTTGTATATTCCACATAAAAAATTTAAAAAAAAAGACTTTTTTTTTTCCAATAAGAACATTTACTGCAAACCTGTTTTCAAATTGTTACATGGATTATTATGGATTCTTTTTTTTTTTTCCATATGGATTTATATTTGAATTGTAAAAAAAAAAACATTTCTATCATTCACAGGTCTATATTATATGTATTTTGCACATTTTTTTTTTGTCTTACTACAAAACATTTCAACATCTAGTCCTGAAATAGCAATGGAACAAAAATAAAAGCTTTAAGAAAAGATAATAATATTATTTTAATAGTTAAATAAAGATTTTTTTGCAATGTTACTTTATCTCACAAATAACAATGACTCATAGTGAGAGATATTAAAATCTAATTTCTATTAGCTAACCCAAGTTTTTCTATAATTAAAAAATGTTAAGAAAACAAATAATTTTTATTAGTCAATCATTAGACTAGAGATTATCCAATAATAAATAATATTTCTGAAGAATAATTTTAACTCCAGAAATATTATGTCAAGAAAACATTTAGAAGAACACAATTTTCCTTTTTTAATTTAAAAAAAGTACTTTTAACACATATTCTATCAATGAAAGAACATGTAATACATGTGGCAAATGTATTCCATGCACACATGTAACATTTGTTTCTATTTATTATTTTTATTATTATTTCTATTTTTGTATTTCGACCAATTGCAATCTAATGCATGATATTACATAGTTTACTTTTAATTATTTCTAAATGACAACTGTAATCGGGAGAGATTTCTAAAATGCAAGGACCTAAAAAGACATTTCACTTTCTTTTTTAAACCTTACAATGATAAAGGCAGCCACCTAAGTTTCTCTAATATTATTTTTTTTAAAAAATACAAAAACTAAATTTACACTGTAATTACATTTTAGTTTTATAATATTTTTTGTAATGATGTAAACTTGCATAGAGAGAAATATAAAAATATTTCATACTGTATTAGAAAAAACTGTCACACACCAGCCTCATTCAAACTGAAAGATACATATATGAAAAATTAAAAATTACACAATATTAAGCTTCAGAATAATATGTTTAATCTTTAAGATAATTAAAATTTTGACTATTAAATTAAAATGTTTATTTATCACAGAATTAAGTTATCATAATATCGTATAACATTTTAGCATTTATATAGCAACAAAAGCAGCAGAAATCAAAGATTTTCTATCTGTTATGTTCAACATTTTCTTTTCCAATTCTCCCTTGGTCTATTCCTTGTTTTAAAAAAAATTGAGGTAATACAAGCTAGCATACATTTTTTTTTCTCTCATATGTCATAGCATCAGCCGGGAAGCGAACCCGCTAACCCGGGACAACTGTTTGTAAAGAAAGCAGCTGGCTCTGACCTCTCATACATTTTCAGTTTGATCTGTCCATATTATACAAAACTCTATTCTTTGTTAGTTCCTAATATCAAAAAATAAAGATTTTTGGTAACCAATCATCATGGGAAAGTAAATTTATTTTTCTCTGATTTATTCTTTCGGATAATTTTTGATTAAAAATTATTTGCAGGTGCTCAATTTTCAATGACTTTCTGTAGCGAGTTTTTTCAAATGCCAAGATTCTTCTCTCAGAATCTTTTGTCACTTTACACCCATATAAATTCTCAATTATTTTATAAACCGGTGCTTATTTTTCCAAATTTTATCCATGCTTGTAAACATGTTCATGCTATTTTTAATTGTTTCTTTTGGAAATTTATATTATTAATAATTTTGCTTCTAAGATATACTAAATTATCTATATTATCCAGTTCAGATTCCATCAATTTTTATGACTTTTTATTTTTTTCTTTCCCAATCATTATTTTTGATGACATCATGTTGTGTATAATCAACTTTTTTTTCCTTCCTCATATAACATAGTTAATATGGCATTCAGAATTTGATATTATCGTCAGTACATCATCTGCAGATCTCAAGTTACTGATTCTCATCCATATTGTTTTAGGTTTCATTTAAACCTTTACTCTTTCTAGATACATATTTAATATGATTGATGCAATTGTATTCAATTATTTGATGTCTTTATCAGTTTCAAATTGATTTGCAATTACTCACATATTCCCACTACTAGTCTTGAATTATCATAGATATTTTTAAAAGATTAATTAATCTATCTATTCCTATAATTAATATACTATATTACCTTTTAATCAATAATGGCAAAGCCTTCTGAAAGGCAATAAATCACAGATTAATGCTTTTATTTTCTTCTGGCTTACTCTGTAATAAGGTACCAGTGATAATAATAATCTGTTGTATGGTGTTTCTATTTTTCCCATGCATGTTTATTTACCTGTTGCTATTCCTCTTATTTAACCCTCAATGTTCATTTGGACTTTGCCTAAAATTAATATAAGAGCAATAATTCTATAATTCTGACATTCAAGTGGCAAAACAGTAATTTCAAATTTCTTCTTTTACTTTCGTCAGAAAATAATTCAAAACATTTTGCTCAATAGCCAGATACTAATCAATGTAACCTATTTTTTTTAAATACTACAAAAAATAACCTCCTTCCCTAACTTTTAATAACTTGTGAGAATTTATAAATAAGATCTAAATTCAAAGTAAGGCCAGGTAAATATTTAAAAAAATTTCAGATTCCAACCAGCTTATGATTTTTCTGTCATTAACCAATTATAATCAGTAAATATGTATCTGTATTTAGCAATGCTATGACAAAGATGGAAAAAACCATTCAAATGTTACCAACCAATAATTGAAAAGCCTGGTGAGTAATGCTTCCTTCTTTATTGTACCTCCATAAAGGACTGTTGGAACAGCCTTCATTCTGCATTAATTAGATGAAGAATTTATAGATAAACTGATGTACCTCTAAAAGCACATTAACTTAATGTTAATGTTAAATACATATGCACCCTTGAACACGTATACACTATTAAGTGTGTGAGTATATAATGTAGAGATATGGAATGAAGACATAATATGGAGAGATGGCAGCAATCATATCATTCCCACTGATATCATATAAATATAAATATCACAATCATCTAAATTAACATTATCAATAACTAATCATCAACAACTTTAAAAGGAACATAAGAGCATCAGCATAAAATAAAATAATTACTTCAGTTATGTATTCTACCATCGGCATTAAACAGAAATAATTCACAATCATTCCTTGTGACTGGATCTAAAAGAGACTCAATATCAAAAGGTAAGCTATTTATCTAGTAAAGCTGTCATACATATATATATACATACGTATATATATATATATGTGCTTCATGTATATATTGTTGCTCTCGGGTTATAATACTGTCATTTTTTTTTAAAAATGTACAAAAGAAAAAAAAAATATGAGATAAAATATCAAGCCAAGTGTGAATATGGGAGCTCAAGTCAGAAAAAACAGTTTAACTTTCTAATTAATTTAAAAAATTAACTAATATTAATAGAATGCATGTATCAAATTCTAATTTTAGAATTACTGTTGTCATTGTCCTTATAGTAAAAGGTGGCAAGAAATGTGTAATTGCCATAGAAAGATTAGATAAGATCAAAGATATTCGGAATTTAAAGAAAATGTAATTAGTAAAATTTTAAGATCAGACTGGATCAAGATTATGATCAGTGAAAGTGTCTTTTATTTTGAGAACATCCAGGTGTCTTTGTTTTTAGTGAATATACCTAAGCAGGGAAGGTAAAGGAGGTTTTTTTTTTTAGCTCTGATATAGGTTAAGTCAAACTATGATTAGTGAGTAGTGTCAATTTCTCTGACCATCTCCAGGTAGTGTAAATAGTTCCCCTGATACCTATAGAATGCTATTCTAAAGTGCCTGCCTATATTTTGCCCATCAAAGTTGCTGACCAACTATGCCACTGCCACCAAGAGAAAGACCACCAGTATATAATGCCAATGACCAAAAGAAGTATCAAAGTGAACAGCCTGCCAATATTATCTCAGCGGACCAATGAACTGTACCATGGAGTTCAGCATGATGCTTCACCCCTTCTCAAATCATTTACAAAGGTTTGTTAAAACAGTGATTTTTTTTTTTATCAACTTTATAAAATCTGCAATTTACAGATAAATAATTCTAGTATCTTTATTAGTCTGCTTCTCTTTGCTTGGGTAACTTGTTTGTTAATTTTTTTACGTATTTTCTTATTGTATTATTACATATACTTAATTAATTTGATATAGATAGAATATTGCAATATTTGATCCTTTTTAATCTGATAGAATTATCATTAAGAATCATAAGAAGGAGAAAATTTCAATGACTAAAATATTTGATGTTATCAAAAGAAAAGTCCAGCAAGATAGTTAAATCCCTCCAGTCATCGATTCTAAAATGCTTTGTTATTTGAAAATTTGTTAGTTAAAATTTGTTATTTTAAAATTTGTAATCTTGCTATTACAACAGGTGACTTATAAATAACTTTCAATTTTAAAATTAAAATTGAGTATTATGAAGTTAAAACTTTATTTTCTGATTTGGAAGGGACAAGTATGAATGTAAACTGCAGATATGATACTTTAGTCTATAAAATGTTTTAATAATTTAATGTATCGATTGTATTTTCGAGGCTATCTTATCAATGTTTTCTTTACATATCGAGCAGAACTCCAATTAAGCAGGGAATAATTTTATCAGCAAAATTTTTATAGAATAATTGCATAGGCCCTGATTTAGCCTCATGCAATAGACTTCCATGTATTGTATTCTTATGAGGATCATTCACATATATATATATATTTAATTTTAAGGCCGAACATTCATTATTTTATAGAAAATTAGTGTTACTGAGTTGTCTAACCTCATGTTTATTTTATTTCATTCCTCCATTAGATGCACATACCTGCTTGAAGAAAATGGACTAGCTGGATCCCTTTGAATATGATCCATGCAATGCAGGAATATTCCTTCTATTTCAGACAGAAGACCTTGGTTCTTGTCTTACTACCAGGGCAGTGGATCTTTCCTGCCAGTTGGTAAAATTTATTAACTGTTCTGGGAAGATGCTCATTCCTTCCTACCATTCCCCAATTGCTTTTGGAGGCTTGGATATGGTACCACAGAGGCGAGCATATTCCCATTGCTGCTTTCTCATTGAATTGGTTATTACTTTAGTAATCCAGTACTGCCTTCCTTACCCTTGTGTATCTTAAAGCCTGATACTTTCAGCATTAGTGGATCATGGGCATAAGAACTATGCAATCATCTATTTTAATCACATTTCTTGGAATTAAGTCACTTTTTTTTACTCTGCTTAATTTAGTATCAAGTGCTTACTTGAAGAATATCTGGCCTAAAGATCACCAAATCTACCATACAAGATTATATATGTGTGCATTGAAATTCCTTATATATACAATCACTGATTAATGTCATTTCTCCCATCTTCAATTTATAATGTTATTACCAATAAAATGTTTGTACTTCATATGTATATTGCATTGGATGTCTTCTTTGCCACAAGGAAATCAGATAGTTATAATCTAGTTCTAGGCATCTCTCCTTCTCCCTGGGCTAAATAAAAAAATGGAGGTATATCATGTGGCATTGGAATGTGATGTGGTGATGTAAATTACACTCTAATAGTGATTTTGCTGTTGTCTGCTCATTTTGACTGTTATACTAACCATTCTCAAACTTGACATAATATAAAAGAAACCATTTGGATGCACATACTTAAGTGCTAAAATATCTATTATAATAAAAAAATGCTGGGATTCTGATGCATCTTGATAGTCGCCAATGCTTTGTCCACATGATACTATGAGTGTATATGCCAATTATAAACTAATTTCTAGTCTGAAAAAAATAAAATACGGTGAATGGACTATTATTATCTTTGCACCATCCAGCGAACTATCTCAATGTCCTAACATAAACATATACCCTCATAGACATATAAAACATCACCACTCTACAGCTAGCACAAGATCAAAAGACCATAGAAACTGTGACAGTGAACAAAAGAAAATGTAAATGTATACACTTAATCTATATTAAATAATTTTATTGGGATAAGCTAACAATCCCTTAGAGCACCGTGCTATGTTGAAACCAAGTCTCACACACTATCAATTCTTAGAACAGATAGCTGTAGGAATAAAGATGTTAACATTTTTTAAACAAATATTTAATGAAGTTAACTAATAAAATAATAAATTCAGAAAACATATGACAATTCCAAATCTAACACATTTCTATAAAAAAATATATACATTTTCATATATTAAATGGAATTAATTTGCTGTTGATTCATTAATTAAATTAATTAGTCTTTACTTTAAACAGAATTATTTTTATTTTCAATGATTAAAATTGAAAAACATTTCATAGAAAAAGATAAAAAATTTAAGACTAGCTAGAAAGATCCCATACACTTTTACATTTTGGAAAGGAAAATTTTTAGAACAAAAAAATCATTTTCAATATTATATTTAAAAAATGTTTCAACAACAAAAAAAACTTTCAATAATTTATTACTATCAGTTATTAATTATATTAAAAGTTATTTGTAAATGTAAATGTGCACAATACAATATCTTATATTACCATGGTTTCATTCTTATGGGTCATCTTTTGGCAGTCATAATTCTCAATTTCTTTACTATTAATTTTCCTCCTTGTTTCTTGAAATGTTCAGATTTAATAATTTATTATTATCAGTTATTAATTATATTAAAAGTTATTTGTAAATGTAAATGTGCACAATACAATATCTTATATTACAATGTTTTCATTCTTATGGGTCCTTCTTTTGGCAGTTATAATTTTCAATTTCATTACTATTAATTTTCCTCCTTATTTCTTCAAATGTTCAGATTAAAATAATAATTTCCATGGTGGTTTAAAACAAATTGAATTTATCCATTATTGCTATTAAACATTTTCCATTACTCTCTTTTATAGTTAATGTTAATTCCCAAATTAACAAATTTCTTGGATAGATCAACATAGGTTGAGTTTACCCTTTTTCCAATATTATAATTTGCAGATCACACTAACACTGGCTGACACAATTATGCTTTTGGATGGAACACAAGGCTTGTTGCATATTTCTACCAAGAAATATTCTTTAACATGTAGGCTTTATGATATTAGCTAAAGTTTAGCATATGTTTTTCTTCAAACTCATTTTAAGATTAGTCTTACTTCAAACAAAAAATTTAATTTCTCAATGTTCATTTCATAGCTGAACTGCTATTACTATTTTCTTCAATGACTGAATCAAGAATGACTTGCTGATTAAACTAGATACTGAAGTCTAATGTTTAAACCTGCCTCTTTATCTTATTTTTTGAAACATTCTTGTTATCCATCCAAATATATATTATCTCAACATGGCAGAATTACATCTTGACCAATTGAGTTTTTTTTTTTTTAAAAAAAAAAAGGTTTGCCTTCCTTTTTTTTTTTAATTTTTAAAAAAATCCAATCATGCCTTACATACTAAAAAACATCTTTTGTAGTTATTTTTTCCTCATAATTGCCAAAACAGTATATTTAATTGAAAACCATATTAGAGATATATATATAAAAATAAAAAATTAACTTTAATTAATTAAAAAAAACTGATAGGCATTACTTAAAATTTTATCTATTTATTTCTCTTATTTTTTAATACTTTTCTCTCTCTTTTACAACTACCCTTAATAATTTCATTTATGGACTGCAAATTGCAGGCTCCTATCTTCAAATTAGTGATCATCAGCTTCAACTTATCAGAATTAAACAAACACTTTTATGATTTTGGTTTAATTAATTAAAAGAAACAAAATCTTCTATACATATATATGGAATTTAATTACAATTAAGTACCAAATTATCTAAGAGATAATTTTGTAGAAAAATTTAGAAAACACACATGGTTAAAAAATATAAAAAAGCATAAATGTAAAGAAGAGTGAGATTGTGTTCTTTATGATCTTAAAAAAAAGTTTATTGCCTTTCAAAATGATTAATGTAAAAGCTCATTCTAACAGCAACCCATCTAAATGGAAGAGAGAAGAAAAAGTTTGAATTCCCTAAATTTCCTGACTAAATGCCACTTATTTGCCTAAAATACATGACATAAGTGAAATTTTCACTAAATGAATATTGTATCTAAATTTGACTATAATACAATGTAGAAAATATTGAGAAAATTGCCGCCAAACTGATTACATATATTTATATATAAGGGTCTGAAGAGATAAACGTATTTATGCTTAATTTGAACTATATTAGAAACTCTCTAAATGAACTAATGTTAGCTTAATTCTCTATATATTCTAAAAACAATCATAAAAATATTAATTTAAAAATTGTTTCCTAGGGATATTTTTTTTTATATATGTAAATGTACTTATGTATATAGTATACATTTTATGTAAAGATTTTTTTTCATATATAGTTTTTTTTTAAATAAATAAATGGTCAAGTAAACTTAACTTAGAATTAAAAAGTTTTTTTTCTTTCTTTCTAAGTGATTTTCAAAAGATAATTAATTTTTTGGAAAAAGTTAGACTTTTTTAACAATCTAGTTTTGAAATTAAAAAGAAATATATATATTATTTAAAGTATAAGTTTTAAATGCTTTACATACCTTGTCTTAGAAAGTTATCAAAAAATGATTTAAGATTTAAAAAATCAAAGAAAATTTTAATAGTACCAACTGAAAACATACAAGTGAATATATGTGTGTAAGAATCCCGTGTGCAACACATCTAAAGATGGAAATTGTGAATTTTAAGTAAATATTATCTGAAAATTTTCAGGCAAATTAATTTCTCTTTGCATACATAATGTAAGATGGAATATTTAATATTCACATGATTGTTTCATTAAAACAGGCAAAACACATGTGTTAAAGTGTGTATTCATTTCAGGATATAGATTGAAAATGTAAGTATATTATTACAAGATATGTACAAAGAGAATGATATTATATTGAAAAGTGATGGGATTTGAGAGTAAATGATTAAGAAAGTATTTATTTCTGTGGTACTTATACTACTTAGTTTTAAAAAGAAGTTTATTGATTTTTTAATTTAAATAATATTAAAGTAATCAGTTTTGTTAATATATATATATATGAAGTATAAATTATTTGAAACATTCCATAGCTATATTGTTTCAGCCATACTTCCCCTTTAAATAAAGAAGAGCCTACATTTTTGCAGCCCTTTAAATTTTGGTAATTATTTATAATTAGAGATTTTTTTTAAAATCTATAAAAATTGACTTCTCAGTAGCAAATGACATAGCAGCATATAAAATAAGATGGTAAAATTAGAAACCAATCATATGTGAGCAGTAAATATATATATATGAAAAAGTTATTTGAAGAAATCATATAGTAAGCTATACTTTAGATTAATATTAACAAAAAAAAAAACAGTAAGTTCTGTTTATAAGTTACAGCATATCAATAAAACAGCAACTACTTAGAAGGCTATGCAAACTCTACTAGCAGTAAGATGTATTTCAGACAGCTACTATCTGCATCTAATGCATCCACATATATCAAGATGACAAAGTGCATTAATAACGGAAACATTTGGTAAAGATGGTTTCAAAAAAGCAACAGCAATCATTGAAAATGACTTGGAAAGTCAAACAAAAAATCAATTTACATTGACATAGTAATCATCAAACAACGGTAATTTATTAGTAACTGTGGAGAACAGTAAAACATTTTCATCAGTAGATAGTGAATCCAAAGATGGCAGTCACTTCTAAGTTACCACCAACTTTTGTGATAACTCTTGTTGACTATAAAATGCTAAGCTTAGAGAATGTTGTAATAAGAGTATAGAAAAATTATATTGATTTCAGTAATAAAATTAATTTTGATTATGCATCAAAGATCATAAAATATATATAAAAATATAATCAGAGTGCTGATTTATTACTATCTGTAAGCAGAATAACATGGGCTATCATCACACACACATATGATGGCTTAACAAAAAATGATTTATTTATTTTTAATAAATTGACTTTATATGAATACTTTTATATGTTCTTTTAACAATAATGAAAGACATGGGTTGCTTTGGTAATATTAAAATATCAAAACTAACAAGATAGTTTAAGAGATTTTTAAAATAATAATAATAATAAAATCTTAAAAATTGTCATTCATGATTTTTAAATTTATTATAAAAACTTAATAACATATATAATATATACTGACTTTTTATCAGTTTTAAAAGATTCCTATTATTTCTATAATTCTATAATATCATTTATACAAGTTATTAACAATAAATTTAGTTCAGAATCCATTTCTTACTTATTTCCAAAATCTTTTATAAAACATTCACAGTGAAGTACTGTTTTAAATCAATAGTGACATAAAAAATTTTGAATCTATTTCTTTAAGATTATAAATGAAAACAAGTTACATAAAAAATAATATTATTATAAAATAATCTATTATTATAAAAATCTAATTTAAGAAAAAGATCAAATCAATATTTGATTTTTATATGAGCAGTAAATGAAAAAAACAAACCAGGAAAATATTATCAAACTATTGGAACTTAATGTCAAATTTATAAGCTTTCTAATAATAAACTTAAAATTTTTATCAAAAGATAATATCTGATTTTTATATGTAATTTATAAAAAATCTACTTCAATATATATATATTATCTATTAATACTAATAAAATCTACAATATTTTTTAAAAACTATGTTCAATTCTGAATATCATAAAAATAAGTCTTTAAATAATTTACTACAGATCAAAGGTCTTTCCAATAACCTTCTAAAAAAAAATATTATTCACGAGGCTTACCAACTGCTGGGTGATGAGAATTTTTAGTGTTTTCCAGCCTTGTTTTGCACTCTACTTAAGAATACATAGACATCAATTGTTGACCATTTATTTGATAGCTAGTTAGGTTAGTAATATGCCAGCTATCTAAAAAAAAAAAAAAATCCTAAAATAGTTTGAAACTTGGAAAAAAAATTACAAATTGTACTAAACTCAAGTTCAAATCCCAAGTTATTTGTGCACTGCAAAAATATGTGCTAATCACCATACCATAAAGTCTTTGTTTGATATAGTAAAATCCAGTATATACAAAAAAAATTTTTCATACCTAATGCTGTCTTTTTTTAATGTCAAAATAATATTTTGATTGATTTTCAGGGCAGAAGAAAGAAACTTCAAAAATTATTAAGTTACTATATGATGTAAACATGAAAAAAAAAAAAAAAACCTTGGAAAATATCTTTGTAAAATATCTAAATGTAAGGAATTTAAATAAATAATCTATTTTAAAAAATATTTTATAAGTGCTCTGATTTACTGTGAACTAAAAAGTCAAAAATAATTGTTTCTTCAACCACAATATATTTAACTTAAAATAAAAGCTGTGTTGTTATTGAAAAAACAATTATTTTTTGTTTTTTTTTTATTCCACAGTAAATAGAAGTATTTATTATAAAATACTTTTTTTATATTTATTATTTTTAATTTTTTAGTATTTGATTATTCTTTGCAATTATTCCAATTCAAAATAAAGATTAAAATATTCTTGAAAGGGAAAATTATGTGCACTAAAGATTATTTGTTTATGAAAAAAGCATTTTTAAAAATCAACTTTTACAATCAAAAAAAGAATATAAAATTCCATATACTTTTTTAAAAAAAAAAAAAATTTTACAATCAAGAGAAATCAAGATTTGTTTTTATTTCTAATTTAAATAATCACTAAAACACTATTTAGTCTAAACCTTTTTTAAAATATATATATATACCACCTTCTCACACACATCATTGAAAATTTACTGAACAGATATTAACATATTTGAAATTTGGTGCACCAACATCTCAACATCCTGAAATATTCCATTGTCATATTGCATTATCATCAATTTCTAAGACATATACAAAATCCATTTAATAGCAGTATATTAATTTTTTATTTCAAAATTTTACCTAAACAAAGAGTTTCTAACCCAAATAAAAGCATTTAATTAAATGACAACAATTACCATAAATGCCACAGTTATACTATTTTATATATTATTTTGCATTTAAATCTAATATATATAGTTTAGACTTCCATAACCAGTTTTGTTTTGTCGTTATTATTTTGACAGCTTCTTACTAATTGATCTTCAGACAGGAAGAACTAATTTGTACTATGCCATCTTAATCAATGTTATTACTATTCCAATATTTTTTTTTTTTTTAAAGGAACATTTTTATAAAAAGACTAATGTGCAATTATATGACTTTAGGTTAGAAATTGCAAACAATTCTTGGAAAACGTTTATGAAGATTAATTCACCAGTACTAATTTATATTAATGGGATATTATTCATTTCTAACTCAACTGCTCAATTAAAAACCAATAAAAATTATAGCTCATCAAACAAGGTTTTAATGAATACAAAGTCTTAAAAATCCCAATTCATTATGGCCTTACTAAATAAATAAATTAACATATATTGATAAGTCCAATATGAATGTATTCAAAGAAGTTATAAGCTAATTTAATATCAGTTTCATGCTTAAAATAAAACTCATTCATTTCTAATTTATTAAATTCATGAAATTCAGATATTCCCCTGCAAACTACACTAGAATGTAACAAATCAATTGCATGGTCATTTGGTTAATCATTCATGGAACTAAAAAATGTCAAACTTATAGGTGATTTCACAAGTTATACTGTGCCTATTGTGGTATCATAGAAATATATATATATATTTCTGAAAAAAAAAAATTAGAAATAGTGTTATATTATCAAAAAAAAAAAATGCTAGAACATTATTTTTAAACAGATCTAGAAATAATTATTTTCTTTAAACTAAGTGGCTGGCTTATCCAATAACAAAAAAGCAGAAATCTGACAACATAAAAAAAATTCAAAATAAAAAAAAATTTTTTTAAAGGAAATATACTGATAACAGTGGTAGAAACAAAAAGCAAAAAAAAAAAAAGAATGCAATAATTAGTGAATTGGAAATTGAAGATTGTCATCTCCAATATGAAAAAGATTTTTAATATATATCTTAGATAAGACAACAATAATAAAAAAATCACTTAATCTTATTCTACTAATGATAGACTGTAGAATTCACTATCTGGTAAATAACGTGTAATGTATTCTTTTATTGTTCTCCAGAAAAAAAAATTCAAAAAACTAAATGTTAGAAAAAAAAAAATGCTAAGATTAGTCCTAAATCAATAAATTATTAAGGACAATGAATAACTTTGAAAATTAGAACAGAATATAAACAGTTAATTATATATAATGGTAAATTTATCAATTGAATCAAGTTTTTGCCTTTCACAAGACTATATTACAATCTTAAAATAAAAAAAAAGAATAAACAATTATTTTTGATGCATTCAACCACAGAGACTTATGTTAGCATATCTACCTGTCATCTCTATGATTTGCCTTCTAATCCCAGCAAGATAAAATTTGAAAAGATATTTCAATCCCAAGATGTCTAAGGAAAAAACTAAAGAATGGTATAAAAAATATGAAAATACTATTATGCCAGAGACAAATCTGTAGTTTTAAAAAGATACCTTTGAACCAATAAACTTACAAATTATTAAATCTGAAATAAGACTTTATATATATATAATTGTAAAAATACTTGGATCTGAACTTTTTCCTTTTTTTTTTTTTTTTATAATTGTAAAATATTTTGTTTATTATTATTAACTACTACAATTTTATAGCTTCATTACATGTGTGCAAAGCACAACTATAGAACTAATAATACATTTTTATAAAAAATGTTGGGTTTGATTTATTTAAAATGCATATACATATATGATATTAAACATCTATGTATAAAGAATTGTGTGTCAGCAATATGTAACAGATTAAATTGATGAAAAAGAATAGACATTATATCCTCATATAATTTTTTTTTCTTCTTTGACTGAAAAACACTTGCAAATATTGTTATGACACATTAGTTAAGGATTACAACTTATTATATCTGTGTGCATAATATAACCATGAGTAATTATTGATTAATCAAACTGTTTTAATAAATTGTTTTTATTACTTAAAACTAAATTTAGTGTCCAAGTCATTATTATTAAATCTTATCTCATTATAGATTGCATATGCTCTAAGCTAGTGAATACTGGAGTATGTTAACTGAGAGGGAATGATGATAATCAGAACATATAACCCATGTTTCTTTTAAAGATCTTCAATATGATTTTTACAAAATGGAAATATAGGGTTTGATCATAATCACTCTTATCATTAATTGAGAACTGAGTTCAAAATTTCTATATTAAATAAATATTTAATTTTTTTTTTTATATTAATACATAAATGATGACCAATGCAACATATATATATATATAACCCCGTATTTTATTTTGTTAAATATGCATCTCTTTCCAGCCATACATCAACCCATTTTGTCCAATTCATTTTGTCTTTCAGTTACAATATATATTTATATATTGAATGAATAACAACTGCCTGAAAACCAAATAACTAAATTTAAAAAAATTAAAAAAAAAAACAATAATTAGCATATACAAGAATATAAGGTAAATAATCTGACATCACATATATAGTTTAGAACTATTCACATCCAACTAATTATGGATAAATTTTCGATGAAAGCTAAACTTAGAAACATGATCTTTGTACAGGTGTGGGAAAATAGTGGCCGGTGGGCCACATGCGGCCAAGTAAGAGTTTTGTGTGGCCCGCCAAGACCATCAGAAACATCCGCCTTGAACTGAGATTTCCTTCCTGTGCGTGACTGAAGATTCATCTCGTATTTTCCACTAGGATGGCCACATCAATATGCATGTGCAGTGTATACGATATGCAGTGCTTTTCTGGATGATCTGATTAATTTCAATTTTGTCTTTGCAACAGTAAATATATAAATTTCCAACTTTAGTGAAACCATGAACCCTCTGAAATAAAATTGGTGATGAATGTCATGTGTTTAATGAAGAATGTACAAACAAATATTTCTTTGGTAATAGAGGGAATAAAGCAGTGTGTTTATTGTGTCATGAAATGATAGCCATATTTAAGAAGTACAATCTAAAACGACACCACGAAACAAAACATAGCGAATGTGATTGTAAACTTTCCAATGAAGAATACAAAATAAGAGCTGTAGAGTCTGTGAAAAGGCTAAAGAAGCAACAAACATTATTTACAAAGCAATCAACACTTCAAAATAGTGATACTGAGCAAGTTTCATGGTAGCCTACAACCTTGCTAAATGCAACAAGCCTTTTTCAGATGGTGAGTTTATTAAGCAATGTATGGTAGAGTGTGCAAGTGTATTGTGTCCTGATGTGAGAAGCAAATTTGAAAGCATTTCACTGTCAAGAAGAACTAGTGCAGCACATTGACTCAATTAGTGACAAATTCATAGAACAGCTGAAGACTGCAAGCAAAAAATTTGGTTTTCTTTGGCAATGGATGAGAGCACAGATAACAAAGACACTGCACAATTATTATTCTTTATCCATGGAATTAATGAAAAGTTCATCATCACAGAGGAATTGCTTGGCCTAGACTTTATGAAAGACAGAACCACTGGTAAGGAATTGCTTGAGTGTGCTGTGAATTGTGTGGAGAAAAGTGGCTTGTCCTGGAACAAAATGGCAAGCATTACAACAGATGGAACCAGAGCTTTTAGTGGAAAAAATATAGATATGGTTAAGCTTTTAAAAAAACCCAAGTTACAAGCACAAGACACAGACAGTGATATCTTGTCTTTTCATTGCATTTCGCATCAGGAGAGCCTTCGTAAAGCTGCACTGAACTTAAAGCATGTAGTAGATCCTATTGTTAGTGTGGTGAACACAATCAGAGCAAGGGCACTCCACCATCAACAATTCAAATCTTTTCTTGAGGATGTGGAGGTAGGTATGAAGACGTAATTTACCACAACAGTGTGAGGTGGTTGAGCCTGGGCAAAGTGATAAAAAAAGTCTGGGCATTGCAAAATGAAAATCCTCTCATTTCTGGACACGAAGGAGATATCTCATGATTTCATTACAAAAATAGGATGTAAGGAATGGAGATATAAGATGATGTCTGCAGCTAATGTATTTGAGAAATTGAATGAACTGAGTATGACATTGCAGGAAAAGTGGTTGTTTGCATGTGAAAGCAAAACTAGATCTATTTGCAAGACAAGCAGGTGAAGGCAGTTTTCATCATTTCCCTTTATTAGGAAAATATAAAGTGCCTGAAAGCATTTCTGTTAAGATTAGGGATCATCTGCAGAGTTTGAAGAATGGGGTCACAAGAAGATTTCACGACTTTAAGAAAATTGAGCCTAAATTCAATTTGCTCCCTTATCCCATCACTGCTGATATTGACACAGCACCTGAGGAACTGCAGCTTGAATTTATTGACATGCACTCAGATCACACTGTGAAAGAAATGTTTAATGCTGTGACATTAGTTGACTTTTACAAATCTTTGTCTGGTGAAAAATTTCCATGTATGAAGAAATTTTCTGGGAAAATGTTCTCTACATTTGGGTTTACATATATTTGTGAGCAAAGTTTTTCTTGCTTGAAGATCAACAAGAATAAATATAGATGCTCTTTGACAGACATTAATTTTCAGGCAGTGATGAGAATCTCAATAAGCAATCTCACTCCTGATTCAAAAAAAATTGTAGAAAAGTGTGATAGGGTACATTTGTCTCATTAAATTGATTCTAAAATTAAATGTGCTTGCAACTATAGATGATATAAAATTAGCACAATAAATAAATTGAATAAAACTGCCACTATTTTATTTAATTTATATTTATTGATTTTTATGGTACAATTTATACCTTTTCTGAAATGCAAAGTTAACTAATGAATGCAATCATTTTAAAAGATGCAGCCTTTCCGCTAATCTCCACATCCACAAAGTGGTCCCCTATCCAAAACAATTACTCACCCCTGTCTTAGTACATAGGGCTATTTCGGCAAACTATTCAATAAGTACTTTAAACAAAATGTATCAAGTATTTATTGACTACTGCATTGAATTTACAAGCCAAGCAAGAGAAATTTAACTAGGTGACACTGAAAGCAAAAATAAGTTGTATCCAGTAATCAAAAACAAAACAAAAAAACTGATTTTTTTTCAATAGGTTGTTGTTTGAATAGAGAAGTAGCTATACTAGCAAGTGATAACTATAGAGTATCAATCATCAACAATGTAATAAACAATATAAATGCATTTATATTTGAATGGAATATATATTTCTTACTAATATAATGTTTCCTAAATCCAGTCAACACCATTTTGGTATTAATATTCAATATGACAGAAAAAAAACCTCATTTTTTTCTTCTGTTATGTTGAATACTGATAACAGGTAGTGGGAAGAAACTGGACTTAGTAAATGTTATATTAATTTCTTTATATAATTGCAATATTAACATTTAAAAATTTATATATATAAATAATAACAAGGATTTCATTAATTTTCTAGTGCAGTATGAAAATATAACATAAGATAAGGAAAATTCTACTCAATCATTATGAAAATCAATCAATGAAATTCTTATACATTACTGATTACAAATAAACATTGTCATCTCTACCAACTCAAATATGATTAACAAAAAACTCGAGTGCATGAATCTTTTGAGATAATTTTCTGGTAATCATGCCACTATAATAGAAATCATGTGTTGATGTTTATAAAGGATTCTTAGCCATATCATTGGAATAAAGTCTTCTACAGATATAAGAAATTGATCTTATAGCAATGACTGTTCTGATGAATTTCTTTAACCAAATAAAATATTTCAGATTCTAACATAAATGTAGAATATCACAATCAATTGCCAGAAAAAATTTGGAAAGAGAATATATATTCAAACAATCTAATGGTGTAAATATTTAAATTAAGTCACATTCATATATCTCTCATGTTATTTTTGATTTTTTTTCCCATAACTGCTATCATAGATATCATTTAACTATGAAGAGCAGCAAAAAATAAAATATTCATTACTAATGGGATATAGTATTTTAATTGATATCATGAAATAAAAAGCATCAGAACCCAAATCTCAAAATCCTTATTGGGACAAATTATATAGCTCTTGATGAGGAATAAAGGAACTACCTCAAATTTTGATTTAATATGCATATGCAAATCCCATAGTAGAACATAAATAGTCTTGGGAGATCACCAGTGTTTAAAGTTAATATAGAAAATTCGATTTCTTATAACAAAAAATATAATTTAGTATCATATAATAAATATCTCAAACAATGAGATTTTTTTAGTGTAGAAACTGAATTATATATATATACTACCTGGACAATTGATTCAATTGTCAGAGGAAGAGAAAAAGTAATTAATCATGGAAAAGACTTGAACTAAATAAATTATTAGACAATAACTCTCCTGAAAATACCAATCTTACATACTCTTTTTTTTAAAAAAAGAATTAATTCCCAACAAAAAAAAAGCTTTGTTTAAAACAATTCAAGATTTTAGTATTTACTAATACAAAAATTTTAATTAATTTATTGTAATTTACTTATTAGCTACAAGATATTTCAGTACATATATAGAAAAAGATCCTAAGTTATTTTATAAAAAAAGTCAGGAAGTTTGAAGATAATTCATAAGCACAAAAAAAAACAGATTAAAGTAATCTTCAATATCCTCTGCCAATTTATGTTCCAAGTCTTCATGTAGGTAAAACTATGGATAATAAAATAGCCTTATGTAATATAAATGCCTAACATAAATACATGTACACACATAACATAATTTAATTTTTAAAATGTGCATATTTAGACATCAACAAAAATAATTAATAATTAAAAAAAAATAGAATAATGCCATTATTATAAAGACAATACAATAGTAAATCTAAAAAAAGAGAAAACTAACACATGATTGAGTGTCCAAGATAAGAAAATGGGTGTGTGTGAAAAATTTATGAATTCAAATTTACAACTCTGATTTTTTTTTTTTTAATATGGAAAATAAAATCATAAATAGTGAGTTCTGGGAACTACTATATATACAAAAAATTGAATACTATTAAAAATAACAACATATTTTTTAAAATAATAAATAATATATCTATTGCTATTACAATATAATAGTTAAAAGTAATTACATCAACTACTACAAATATATATATATTTAATTTACTGCTTTAGCAGATTCAGTGCTTAATATATTATACAGAGATAGGTGGAAAACATGGTGATTTATTAAAAAAAGTTAGATTCTAACCTCTTACTAATCTTTTAATCAAACATTTTTACTTAGAACCTGAGGCAATTTCTAATAATAATAAAAAAAATCCTAATACAAGTGAATGAATAACAAGATTTTAATTTAATTAGAAAATTTTCCACAGAAAAAACCCAGACAAAATAAATAATTTCATTCTCTTTACAATTACACACATTTATAAACAAGTATACATTTACTGTATATATATTTTTGAATATATTCTTTCAATTATTAAATTTTATCATTGTGTGTTCAATTATAAATTTTTATCATTGTGTTGGATAAAGTCTATATAAATAATGATCATCTCTGAATCAGAAAGTGGAATGGTTTGTTTAATCTTCAAATTATGCTTACTTGAAATAATTTATTAAGAGTTTTATTTTCATTAATTTTACAAATAAAATATCTTAAGCAACAAGATATCATACATAAATGCTATATGTATTATAGAATAATTTATAGACTCCACTTGTACAATATACATTTGATACTTAAAACATATCTTTACAAAATATTTATCCTGACATACATATAAAATACTCAGTTAAAATAATAATTATAAAAAATAATATATTCTTTATAATAAATATAATGATAAAATGCAAAAGAGAAATTGATTCTATTAGATCATATAAAAATTTAGTAATAAAGATTCATTATACTGCAGCCAAATTGTCAACAAAAATGGCCATTCTGATTCCTAAATAAAAAAACAAAAAATGCATACTAAAAAAGAAAATTGAAGTTAAAATTTCTATTTGGATAATTTCAAGATGAAAATTTAGTTGCACAATTCTATTATCACAGTTAGTGCAGAGACAATCAAATGGTGTGAGAGATTTAATGATGACTAGATTTTATACTAATCTAAATGATTGGAAATTCTGGTTAAAGAAAAAAAAATCAGGAAAAAATGAGAGAAAGAATAAAGAAAAGAAATAGAAAACCTGTGGGGAAACAGTATATTACTTTTGAAAATATACCATATTATCCTACAAGGCAATAAAAAATTTACTTAGTCGTTTATCCCTCATATCTGAAAATATGTGCCACAATCGATCACCTGTGAATCCCATTGTTGATTTATAGTTCAGCATTCAACAAATAAAGAGATTCACCAAAGATCTATCCAATCGAAAGCATGCATTTAAAAAAGATCATATTTTTAAAGATCTACAAAATTTTATTCTGCTACAACCATTTTTTTTTTTAAAAAAAAAGATTAATTAAAATATCAAATAAATGACTAAATATGGTATTGTGCTACAATAACAGTGAGCAAATTGCAGCTCGCAATTGCATGTGGTTCCCATGACAATATTAGTTGTTTTCATGGCCAGTTCCTAAACTTATATATTAATAATCCATATAGTATATATCAATAGTAGAATAGTTTATTCTGTAAATGCTTTAAAAACAAGTAAAAATAGATATTTTAAAACTTTAAACTTTTAAATGATACTAGTTAAAAAGATTATGGATTTTATTGTCATATTTTGGTTGGTAAAAAGTGTTTTGATACTTGATGATCCATATCCTTTGCCAAAATTAGTTCCAAAAATGATTATTGTGACTCTTGAATATTCAAAATTGTATAAAAAGTATTATACGCGACTCATATTACAGAAGAATTTGCCTATCCCAATGGTATAACGTTGAGTATCTTACTGCCTCATAATCTCAATTGCCTTTGGCAAAAAATTATAGTTTACACACTGTTAAAAAATTAACATTGTAGATAGCATTTATCTATAATTTTACAGATTACCATGTTTCCCCGAAAAGAAGATCTGGTCTTTCTTATGTTAATTTTTACTCCAAAAGACACTGTGAGGCTTATTTTTAGGAGATGTCTTTTTTATTTACAAAAATCTACATTTATTCAAGCACTTCTATTTAAAGAAAGCACCCCTCACAATTCTTTTCTTGTATTCACCAGAATAGTATTTTTTTTCTACTCATCTTATCTGACGATTAGAATATTATTGTTTAAATTTACTGAGACAGGGGTGGTTACAAAAATGATTGCAGTTAAGAATAGTTTGTCCACACAAAAGCAACAAATAAAATGCAAGCACAAAAATTCAGAAAATGATTCTGTATTTCATATGTGCACATTAAGTACATACTGAATTATGACATATACGGCACAACCACGTCCATCCATTATCAAGAACGTAAATTGTACACACTTTCCAAATTACTTGTAATAGCCCTGCTTGGATATTATTTTTAAAAACTTTTCTTTGGAAAAAAAATGATAATTTAGCTTAACTTCAATTCTTAAAATCACTTGCATATTGTTTATTTATACATTCATTACTTTATAATTCAATACATCCATTGTATGTTTCAACAGGCAAATAAAAGTCATCTATTGAACTGACAATCTTAACTAGGGCTTATATTATAAAGCATCCACCAAAATCATGCTCGAACTTATTTTTTAGTTAGGCTTTATTTTCAAAGAAACATTGTAGTCATGACTGATAAAAAAAAGAAGGATTCCAAATATAGATATATCAATTTTAATTGAAAATAATTATCATTTGTTATTTCCATTCAGCAAATTTTTAAAAAGTATCATCTTTGCTATTTGTTAAAACTCAATTCTCAAAAACATAATTTTGATATTTATGTTTAGAAAAAATATGGCACAGCACTTAAGATATTTCACAGATAGTTTAAAATATATACCAATAATATCTGTTATTAATAAAAACATTATTAATGGATTTTTTGAAATATAGGATATTTTTATTCCATTTATTTTTATATCAGATGAGACTATGATATAGAGCTAGATAAGTTACTACTGTATACTATTAATGCTATAATATATTAGTATACATTTATTAACAAATTTGCTTTGAGATAAAATTAGTTTTTAGAGTTTAATTTTACTATCAAAGCAACTCATTTCATGGCTGCTATATTATTAATATAAAAATGATTGCATCAAAAAAAATTATGGCTACTTTTTTTTTTCAATTCTTAAATTATGTGCACTCTTCATTGAAATTTTTTGAGAAGTAACAAACTAATTTTTATTGGATACATATTTGAATGAGAAGTAAAAAAAAAAAAAAAAAGATAGAGAAGCATTTCACAAAAAAATTGTGGATTGCTTAGTTATGTCAATAGCCCTAACATTTTTTAATTTGGAATAAAAAATATAATTATTTAATGATTGTAGACATTTAAATTATTCTGGTGCTATTAAATATCAAATGAATATTTATAATTATCTTAGCCAATCAATATCAAATCAAATTTTGTCATTTCCATCATTATTTTGATATATTTTGTAATTAGATTACATAAAATATCAATATTTGCATAGTTTGTTTTGGATCATGCACAGAAACTTAAGATTACACTGATCTAAATCTACAAGCTACGTAACTTTCAACACTGCAAGATGCATTATAAATTTTGAAGATTTGAGAAATGGGAGAATAACATTTAACAATAACAACACAATGTATAAAATACGTTTATGCTAATCCTATAAATAAAACAAAAATAGTGAACTCTATACATAATAGTAAAACGCACAGCTTGCATTACTGTTTCACACATAAGCTTTTCATCACAAGGATAAAAATCATTTTAACAAATGCTATATGAAAATGTTTTAGAAATTAAAAAAAAAAAGAAAAAATTCTAATTTTATCAAAAACTTTGTTTAACTCATGTTTAAAAATCAGTATTTCGTATGAATAACATTCATGATAACAAGCCTATTAAACCAACTACATTGATCAGAAATTCTAAATTCATGGCACTAAGCAAGGGCTCTTAACATTCAGAAAGAATCAATAAATAAATAAAATCTCAATATTAGTAAATTATTTATCACTTAACAGCACACATTAATAAAATGTCACTGATATTTTTAAAAATAAGTTTAAAATACAGTATACAATATTTTTCTTTTAATCTAATGATAATTGAAGATAAATGAAAGCAGATAACAAATTCTTATCTATTACAATTATTTCAATATGGAAATAAAAGAAGTCTTCAAGTTCAATTCACTTTTTATTAAGGCATTAAGTTTGACGCTTCTCTCTAATACAATGAAGCTACAATACATGCTTTATCAATATACACTATTTTAATTATACCCTACCCAAAAAAAAAAAAAATGTAAACAAATAATAAAAACATCGAAATTCACAAATCTGTTAAATTTTATGAATCTCGATATAGCTGAAGCCATTTTTTTTTTTCGTTAAATATAATATTTCTCAAATGTCAAATGTGAATTTACTTAACTATATTTTCTTCATGATTCAAATACAATTCAGTACCATAATTATAAGCATATATACAAATAAGATGTTTTTATTGCAGATATTAGCAGCAAAATAAATTTTATTAATTATAAGATTTTAAAACAATTGCTTCCATTATTTTAAATAATGTTAGAAATAATAATAATTCTCTGTAAAAATTATACTTCAAATAGGATTTATATCTTTTAACACATACATCCCTTCAGTAAACGTTTGTAATTTTTCTCAGTTTACATGTTAATCAGGCTTATGCAAAATATTACAAAATGGATTATTTATTTAACTATCTCTACATCAAATGCACTGCAATTAGAACAAATCGCTTATATATATTAAGTGAACATATGGAAATCAAATGTATTAATTCGTAAGTAATTCTTCGAAAAGGCACTGTATTAACTATTAAAAAATATATTGTACCAATAATTTTGCAGGGGTTACCTTTAACAATCAGAATAACTTTCATAGAGTCATATATAAAGCAGTAAGAATGAAGATGATTGAAACTAAAAACAGATTATATTTCCCAATCATACCCACAAAGTCAATATTAGCAATTCGAAATAGTTTTACCACTCAAAAGTAATTTGTTTTAAATTTTAAAAGATGTATTTTCAGCCTTTACTGGAGAGGGGGGGGTCCATTTTTTTTTGTAAAAAAAAATAAAAAATACTCAATGGACCAATTTCAAATTTTATAACCCCCAATTCTTGTTTTACATTTGACATTCTCTCTGATATTTTTTTTTTTTATATATATTGAACCTGATTGAAATCCGATTAAGTTTTTAATTTTCACTAAACTTAATTTTTGTTAAATCTTATTTAATGTTTAAATTTTTATTATTATTTAAAAAGAATACGTGAATCAAAATACACAAGCATTTATATGTAAAATGGATCATTCCAGTGTTTATCGATTTATTTTAAAATAGTTTTCATATACCGCTTGTTTTTACTTTAAATCAATTAATTAAAAAAAACAAGCAACCTAGCTAATTACATTCCTGTGGCTTTTATTTAATTATTGTAAATTAATTCTAAAAGTGGAGATTTGATTTTTATGTAGTTGTTTTCGTTTCAATAATCCCTGGGTAGAATTCCTAGATTAGATTGAGCAGGAGATTAATATTTGCCCTGCCTAAGGCGTAGAAATTGGACAACAAGGAAAGTGTTTCGCGGGAAATGGAGCGAGATATAAATAGCCCAAAAATTTGGAGAGTTAGTTATTAATTATTCTTAACTAGACAAGCTGTTTCTCAAGTGAAAGTATATCTCAACGGACATTTAAATTCTTAAAGGAAATTAGCTGTTATTTAAATCCTTTTGCTTGCAACAAGATGAAAAATACTATACGTGTTATCACCACCAGAATGGCTTGCTAATTTAACAAAAGACGGATCCCTAACTTCCAAATTTGCTCCAGTAATGCCTTAAACATCTAGAAGAAGCCGGAAATTCTTTACCTCTACCTTGCCACTGTCAAAGAACTTGAAATGAACTAGAATAATAGTGCGCACTCTACGTGAACATTGCTTTTACCGAAAGGTAACTATTTTCTTTTTTTATTCTACCCAGGGTAAATTAATTCTCATTAAATCTCCGCCCAATCTAATCATAAATATGTATTCCTAAACAATATAGCCTCATATTTAATATTTGCTGTGATTTCTAATATTTTGCAATATGTCTTGGAATCTTAGTTTTAAGATTCCAAGTTGCTTTCAATTTTTGTTTATTGGAGAGTGATGAATGAGTTTTATATTTTATGCCTCACTTTTTATAAATGCTTTAGCAGTCATGTATATTTAAATGCTTACCTGTAATTATTTTAATATTCAATAATTAATTTTAAGCACTGTGTTTGCGCTTTTGCAAACCTCCAAAATCTTTTGGCTGACGACTTTATTGTCTAATTTTCCGCAGGTGGAGATTTCGTTTCTTATATCTCTGAAGGCGGAAATTAGAATTGTTTTTCTTTGTAATTTTATAAGTTGTCAGCAGGAAGATAATATTTATCCCTTTTTAAATTACAGGTGCACGAGACCTTCGTTTTGCTAAAGTATTTAAAACTTCTAATATTTTCGTACTCATGTGCACTCTCCGATAGATTTATTTTTGTATTTATTATGTGTGCTTTAAATTTATCAGAGCGTGTACTCAGAATTTGTTTGTAAGTTTATTTTCTTTAAATGCAGGGCAGACGTAACTGTTTTTCTAATTATTTACTTGTCCCTTATTGAGACCTTTAATTATTAATTTTAAAGTAATTTTCGCCAATCGTTTGGCTGGGATTCACCAGTTTTAATTGTTTTACTTCATTTCAATCTTATTTTTCAGTTGTTATTGAGGTGGATCAATCACCATTATTTTAAACGTAATAATCGGTGCAGTTCATACCGACATAAGGACATTCGAGGTCTGACCATTTTTGGACCTTGAAAAGCTCATCGGCACTGGTTTCTTTGATCTATTTCAAGGACGTATTGTTTAAATATCTGAGGGTGAGAACCAATGTTTGAGTGAATCCTCTGCTGAATGAAATTTGCTTCCTTCCTTTTAAATTTGTTTATTAGAGAATCAGTAAATCTGCCAGAGCATTGCATTTAGTCTTTCTGGTACATGCCTGAGCTAATCATATTTGTTAACTTATAAGCTTTTCTTATAAGTTATTCTTCTCTGAATAAAATTTTGTTAAATATGTTTAATCTTAATTTGGCTGACGTTTGTCTTTGTGCTTTTGTCTCAATTGTCTAAACAATTTAAGATCTCTTGTTTCTCCCTAAGTCTAGTAAGCGCAAACCATCATCATCATCTATTCTGATCACAGTAAACAAATTTTCCAGATACGTAGTGATCTGGTGGCGCCCTCTGTATCAGAATAGATTGATAGACGAAATTAAAATCCTCCGCCTGGCACAATATAAACATGAAACTGGTGTTAGTGTGAACATTTGAAATGAAAGCTGCAATATAAAATGTTACTGACAACTTGAATTTTATAAACTATTAACCATTTATTTACAAGATATAATTGCTCGTGCACACACACACAAAGATAAAAATATTTTTTAATAAATTTATACAATGAATAATCATGTACAAAAGTAAATGAAATAAAAAAAATGTAACCAATATAAAAGAAATAAATTAGAATGCAGTAAATGGATTGTACTAACTTATTAAGGCCTTTCCTATTTTCTTTTTGTTAGTCTCAAAAGGAACAATCTTACCATGGTACATTACTGAATGCTTGGAGTAAAATATTGTTTTTTTCTTCCAATATGCTCCACTTAAATGTTCTGTTTCCAAAAAATGATAGCAAACATTTTTCATAAACAAACATTTTTCATAGACATAATTAATCTAGGGTTATAGCATTAAGGTTAAGTTCAGGTAGTTTTCAGAAGATTATTACTAAATTATGGTGGGCTGGTACAGTTTAAATTAATCAACAATGCATTTTCTATGGTTAAATCAAACAAATAATAATTATTATTCATAAATCAAAAGTTTCTGTGTTATGCATCATAAATCAAAAGTTTCCGTTTCTGATGAGGGCAATTTACATTTAACAAATCACAGTAATATATTTTTCCAGCACAGCAACATTTTTTTTTCAGCCAAGGTTACAAAAAAAAGGTTTCCTGCACTTTTCTGTAACTAAAGTTATACTAATTTTTTTAAATCCTCTAGTTTAGCACTAAAGAAAAGAATGTGATGCCTCCTTCTGAAGTCTTTTTTAAAAATTTTCTTTTTTAATTAAAAATACACAATAAATTACTAATTAAAAATACATAGTCAATTAGAGACTTTTTTTATCTTTTAATTACTATTACAAATCAGATTTGGAAACTTGTTTTTAATTATCTACAAAATTTCTTCGATTAAAAACCCTTACATGGACTAAATTCCTCTATTAAAACTTATCTTAATAAATGTTGTTTTATTTATATCTTTATTTGGTTATTTAATCCAAGTAAGATGCTTTTATATATCTGCACACATGTGCATGCACATTCAAAAAAAAAATTAATATTACTAAATTTAAAAGAAATTTGAATAATTTTCATAATTCAATACATGTTTACTATATTAACTATGTATTCTGTTTGCCTTTTCAGGTTTCTATAACCAGTACTACAATATTAATCATCATTTACAATAAAATAATACTGTTTTCTATCTATCCTTTTAACAATAATTGGTGCTGATATAGTATGCACTTGACACCACTTCAAATTTTATAACACCCAAAATCCCCGCTGACATATTCAAGTGATAAATGACATTGATTATCAACAAGTATACTAATCATGAAGGACATATTATATAACAATTGTACTTTTTTTAAATTTAATGTATTTGTAATCATCTAGCCAATTTAAATAAATCTGTGTTCTTTATCTTCTAGTTAAGAAACAAAGAATTGAAAAAAATCTTAAACTAGTTTTCGGTCAACACAAGTGCATATACCAGTTAAATATGTATTAGCTAACTACTAAAAACAATATTAATAAGATTATGAAATTTATATTACTTTTAAAAATAAAAATAAAAAATCTTCAAGTGATCAACAATAGTGAACAAAGAATTTCTAATTAAAAAAAACTAATATCCTATTGTATATACAAATTAAAATCCTATTACTTGTAAAAATAATATGCTGTATTTCGTTTACAAGTTACAATCTTTTGACATATTAATGAAAAATAGGTTAATTAGGTTTTTTATTTTTTTTAAAAAGTAGAAAATGTTAAATTGCCTTTTGATTTCTTTCATAGGCTTATAACAAATATAAATTGCATTTCGATTTTTGAAAGATTTATGTAAATTGAGATAACATATGTTAATTAATGCAAAGTATTTACTCACATTATGTGATTTTGATTTTTTTATTAAGTGTTAAATATTAATCAAAATTAGGCTTTTGATTTTTAAATACTCAATGATAATTGCAAACTTTGCATTTTGATTTTTTAATTAATGATGAAACTTGTGATTTTGTAACCATCTTTTTTTTAAACCACATGTTGACAATAGATGCCATTTATCATTTGTATATGTGAGTGGGGATTTTGGATGAGTTATAAAATTCAATATGGCATTGAACACGTATTATATCAGCACCCAATAATTATTATAAAAGCCTAATCTTCAAGATTTTCATATAAAACAGTGAGATAGTATAAATTATATATTCATGAGTATTTTAATTAAAAAAAAAAAAACCACTGGATTTTTTTTTTTTCATATGTCATAGCATCGACCGGACGCGAACCCACAACCGTCTGCAACCAACTACTTGCTTGCATCACATGATCACTATCTCATACTAACACAATGCCTTTTTTTACTTGCTTGCATGGTGGCTGCGATACCTTTCAGCTACCAACGCAAGGATTTTCTACTAAGAAATGCTCTTTTTTACAAATAATTATCAATACAACAAATTATCAACATACCCAAAAACAACTCCAAAAGTTTAGTCAACTATGTCCCTATGATATATGAAAACAACAGATTAGTATTGATAAAGACTTGCTAAATACTAAAAAGATTATTAAAATATTAAGATGTTTAATGTTTATTTCATAAAAGATAAAATCTAAATACAAAAATGCATTATCTATTATCATATAGCTTAATTATAGATAATGGAGCTTTTTAGCAATTATTAATAATAATGGCATGCATTTAAAAATAAAAAAATTAATAAAAATTATGATAATACTTTTGTTTCTACAACTTTTCTAATACTTTTACAATTATTATTAATAACAATGTTAGTACTATTATTGAAATTACTTATCATGCAATAAAAGTAAATATCAATGCTTTCAAAAGTGAAAGAGTTTGCAGAATCCAAAGAAGAATGGTTTCACTAGAATGTCCTTCTAGGAAAAATAAAAAATATAAGTCATTAAATGTGCAAATGGAAAAGTAGTTTCTGAACCATTTTCTGTAATATATTCAAATTATTAAATGACAAGTTTTATATATACATTTTTACAAAATATTTATTGCTGGGTGCCTTTTAATAATTAGTAATTGAAATTTTGAAAACCAGTATAAAATTCTTTAAGAGTAAATACTTATTAATATACTATAGTAAAAAGAGAAAAAGTTAATAATAAATGTAATTTTTTTTTAAAAAAAAAAAAAGGTTGTTTGACATTTATATATCTTTTAACCAAAAACTATTTCCTGGTTTGTGATATTAGGAAGAATGTCACTTAGGCTTCCTTTTAAAAATATTTTCTGAGAAATAATTATTGCCATACATTAAAAGGTGAAATCAGCAGAAACTACTATAAATACATTGTAAATTAATTTACAATAAACACATGCACACACACATATATATGAAAAGTTGGCCTTAAAAGATTACTAAATTAGGTAGATCTTGAAATAAAAAAGTTCATTGTAAACGAAAATATCCATTCTACTTCAAGAAAAAGAGAGAGAAGTCTGTGTTCAAATCCCCTTTAATTACATCTTAAAATTTGGTATTTACAATATATTAATATTGATTTATTAATCACTATACAAATTAATCTATGAACTACAAATATGTCTACATACAGAATATGATAGTCCACGTATCTTCATTTCTTCAGCAGAAAACTTTTGTTTTTGAAATATTTCAACACTATGTCTGTGTAGCTTTCCAATGTTTTCTATTCTTTGCCATATCTTCCCAATGAAAACAAATGGCATTGCCCTTCTTTACAATGTCTTTGAGATAATCCTTACAAGGCAGATGGAATTTACATTTCCGTGAAAACCATGTTCAAGTTCACCATAAGACAACCTTTTTTTCTAAAATGTTTTGCATTGTTCATTCATTTTATATATCCAATCCAATAAAAATATGATTTTACAACAGTGAATACTATAATATTACAGTCAGCAAGTTAAAGAATATATTTATTGGTTTTATGATCTTGCCATTGTATTTCTGACATTTATGAAGCATTCTTAAATGAAACTTTTCTAATGCTTTAATATTGTGCTAGTAGAATGTCCAAGTTTCATTTCCATACAATAAATTAAGTAAAATAACAATTTTACATACAACTTCACTTAGCTGAAGTAGTTATTTCCTTGCAATGAAATACTCTATCTGATAACTTTTTAAAAATAGTTATAGCACATAGGACTCTGTTTTATATCTCAACATCTAAATTCATCTTTCTACCTATAAAACGTCAAAGTAAACTAGTTTACATTTTCAAGATGATAATCATCCAAAGTAAAAGTTGCTGAAGATGTTTCTTCTACTACTGAATGATAAAGAATGGAAGTCTTTGAACATTAATTGATAATCCAAGTCTTTATATGCTGCATTTGATATATTAAGTACATTCTGTAAATTGTCTTTTGAATTAGAAAAAATAGCACAATTATCAGCTTACTGTAAATCCAGAATACAAATTTTCTTGATTTTCACTTTTAATCAATTCATATTAAAAATTCCACCATTAAACCTGTATCAGATCTTGATTCCTGTTTGATTAAGTTGTTTCTAAACAATTCCAAAGACCGCTGTCATAAAAATTCAAAACAAAGTTGGAACAAGTGCATATCCTTGTTTAACACCAAGTTTCATTTCAAATGCCTCAGATTTTCCATCTATAATAACAGTTCATCTCTTTCCATCATATAGAAACTATAATAATAAATTTTGGTGGACATCAATTAATTTCAAACTATGCCACAGACATTAATTGAATTAAATGCCATGATCAAATCTTTTCTTGTTTTCCATGGCAACAAAAACCGTGTCTATAGTGCTTCTTGATTCTCTAAAATCATATTAAGTTTCTGATAACCATTTATCTATAACTAAAAGCAATCTTTAAAAAAATTCTTGAAAGTATCTTTGCTGTAAAAAATAGTCATGATATTCCATGATAGTTACTGCAATCTTGTCTATTCCCGGTGTTGAAAATTGAAACAATAAAAGCAATCTTAAGATCAAGTGGGTAAATTTATGAGTCTATACATTTCTGAAAAATTTCAGTATTTTTCAAGCTAACATATCATCATCATATGTTAAAACTTCTCTCAAGACTTATCGTTTTTCTATTTTTAAGATTACAAAGAGCTGTTTGACTTCATAAGCTGAATATTTTTGTCCAAATCTAAATGAATAGATAAAATGGATACACCATTAAAAATCGTCATCTCAATTCTTATACTATTATTCAAAAGATGATCAAAATGCTCCTTCCATCTGTTCATGTGTCATTGCTGAGTTTAACAGAACTGTGATACCATTTCTCAGATGCATATGTTGTCTTCAATGTATCTAAATAGATCAAAAGTGCCCATGATCAGCAAATGTCCGTCTTCTTTGCAATTTTAACTCACCAATCATTTTCAAATTTTCTTGTCAGCCATTGAAATTTTGTCTTCGAATCTCTATATTTATTATAACGTTATACATTTATTATTATGCTAAGCAGAAAATATCATATATTTTTTTAATTAAATTATTAATAATTCAGAAAATATCACAGTATCTTTTAATCTAATTTCTAACAATAAAATCATCAGAAAATTACTCATGATTCTTCTTTTTGGTGAACTCAAGAATTGATTTACTTGTATCAATAATACACTTCATTATAAGAATTACATATTTCAGTAATATTAACAGTTCTGATGATCCAAAGGAACAATTTTAGTGTTTAATAGCTTTTGAAATTTAATACGTATAATAGATTCTTTTAGAGAATAGACATTAATTTGTGAATATAATTGGAATAATATCTATTTTTTAATGCAACAATCATTTTAATCTTAGAGCATACTAATCTATGATGTGTCCAACAACCAGCTCTTCTAAGTGCTCATGTAATATGAATTTCTCTTGTATTCTGATTCATAATTAAAATGTAATCTATTAAATGAGTTAGAGTGCATCCATGTTTCTTTATAGCAGTTATCTTCCTAAACAAAATGTTTGCAATAGTCAATCCATTTCTTCAAAAATTCAATAACAAACCACTTGAATTTACAGCACCAATACCATTATTTCCAATGGATTTTATCCAAACTCTAATATTTTTGAATGATATTGCTGTAATCCAACAAAAAATAACAGCTTTCCTTCTCTGACTTTAAGTATAGAGCATAGTCATTAATAAAATGAGCACTACCACTGTGCAAGGACAGTTTTAATACCATTCGCTGTTTATTAATATGAGGAATTCCAATAATACGTCACTAAATCAGACTTTACAGCAAATTCAACACAATGCACTCTGACAGCATAATTTTTTCATTATCTCTATGGCACTTACTGTAAGTTTTGGTAAGTAATAGATTTGGATGATAATTATTAATAAATCACTATCCTATGCTGCTTTATTCAATATCCTTAGAATCTAATACACTCTCCTTCCAACACCCATCATTTACTTCTCTGTTCATCCTAAATCAAAAAATATATTTTTGATCTAAACCACTGTATAGTCATATAACCAATTCATTATACAGTGATGCCAATAGTTTTGTAATAACTATACACATCTCTATCCTATGTCAGGAATTGGTATAAATTAATAAAATTTCTGATTTCATCATATGACTTCAACTTACATATTGCTGTTTTATCTGCATACTTTCTCCATCTCTACATCACTTACTGTAAGCGTTAATAAGCAATAATAGATTTCAAAAAATGTCTTGTACTTCCTTAACCAATATCCTCAGACTAGTTTCAAGTTTATGGCTTTCATCAGTAAAGAACTTTGGATGTTAAACCAGTGCACCTGGATCTTTAGGTTCAAATGCACTCTTTTCTTTAGCATTCATCATTTATATCTTTGTTATACTATCAAGCTATTAACCTAAATCAAAAAACAAATGTTTTCAATAATGTATGGATGCTGGAAGAAGGATACATCCTAAAGTTCCAGGTACACTGTTCCAAAATCCAAAGTTCAATCATTGATGAAAGTCATATACTTGAAACTAGTATGGGCATATTGGATAGGACAGCACAGGACAAGGATTTACTAAGCACTATCATCTGGCATCTATTATTATTTTTTAAAGCTACGGAAATGGTGAAAAACAGTACTATGTAAGATGGAATTATTTTATTGGTATATACCAAATCCTGGTCACAATATATTAAAAAACTAATGACTATAATATATAAAAACTGAACTCATTTCAGATCTATAAGACTATAGAAGCAAATTGCATTACAATAAAAACATTTATAAAGTTTGAAACAAATCTGGGAATATGTTTTGGTAAGAATAGCTATATTGATCTTAAATCTTGATAGCTCCTTAGCCACCAGTACAGTCCTCTGTTCTATTCTTGAGTTTATATCAAGAAAATTTTGCACATTCAATGTACCTACATTTAGAAAAAAATTACAATTATAATAATTTATCTTCAGTACTACCACTGGCTTCTGCTTTACTACTAATATTGATATTATTTTTATCGCTGTAATGTATATTAACAATTACATCAAATAATTTTAAATTTGTGTGTTTAAAGATTAAAGAACCTGTACGTAAGTATAGATCTAATAGCAACAAATAGCCAATTTATTTATCAAGTTTATCAAATTAAAATTTTGCTGCTAAAATTAAAATTTTATGTACTGTATATATTCAACCAATCATAAAAATAACTGTTGGCCAAAAAAAAAAAGGATTGTTTTGTTATCCTAGCTTGCACTATAAATTGGTTTCAATCAAATCTTGAAATGGGGAAAATTGAGTCCATTCTCTATATATTAATTCAACTTAACTTTCTGTTTAATAACTTTATTAATAACTTGTGCATAACAGAAATATTAAAATTGTGTTTCAATGTTCAAGTCTACTTTTTTTTTTCAGCTGTAATCTATTTATTATGTTTTCTGTACATTCTGTTGCATGTTTGTATGAATATTTATTTCATAAATATATTTAAACCAAAATATAAAAGGGGAGGGAGTCTCATGACAAGCAAAAGTGAATATTGATCCATTAACTACTACACCTTTGGATAATTGGATTTATTATTAGCCTTTAAATTTAATAATACTTAGAAGGTAATATGCTGTAATAAAATACAATCCTTCATTCTTGAAAATTTCTACTTCTATGAAGACTGAATCCATAGTTTAACCTTACCTTTATATATATATAAAAAAAACAATCTTCAAAATTAACAGAACCAAAATCATGTGATTTGAAAAAAATATTAAATAAAATATTTAAAAAACTATCAATTTATAATCTTCATATGTAATTGCCTATATAGTATAGTATATTCAACACAGTAACATAATTGCAATTGTAATGGCAATATTTGCTGTCATGATATTGCATTACCATTATGAATTAAAAAATTAAAATTTCACTTAAAATCATTCTAAAGTGTAAAATTGATAATAGTGGGAATTCTGTCAAGTTTAAAAAAAATTGTGAAGTGGTTGTTTTATGTGATATAATGAAAATATTTAATTTTGAAAAAAAAAAGCCAAAAGCTGAAGTAGTTGGATATTCAAAAAGAATTGTCAATCCATGAAATAGTAAAAAAAAAAATTTGTGCTAGAATTATTTGTGCTTCTAAATAACTAAACTGAATAAAGTATCTCCTTTAGGGCAAAATGAAAAAAATTAAATTTGTAAATGAAGGATATAGACAAGCGTCAAGCGTTGTTAGCCGAGAGGTCATCACACCCACCTTGCAAGCAAGTAGTTTGTTGCAGACGGGTGTGGGTTCGCGTCCCGGCCGATGCTATGACATATGAAAAAAAAAAAAGGATATAGACAAAAAAAAAATGTTTCAATAAACAATATATTGTATCAGAAAATGTTGATTAGATATAAAAAATTTAGCAAAGGATCTACTGAAAAGAGTGATATCAAACCATTTGATAAGGAATAAGTGTATACATTCAGAAATATGTATGAACTTAAAAATGAAGTACTTCACAACTTTTAAGTTTGGCCAAATGGTTGCCATCATTGACTTGAAATTTGGGAAAATTTTAAATAAAAGTACAGAAAAGTTTGAGCAAAATGTATGAATTTAACATGGGGTAAACAAGGTTTCTTTAGCAAATCATTATCAATTTTCATCACAAGAATGAAAAAAAAAATACAATTCATATACTTCTCACAATTCATAATTTCACCTTCTTTTCCATAACTACATTATTTTATTTTATTTATTTTTTGTTAATTATTGATGGCTCAATGTATACAATTTTTAAATTGTATCATAGAGATAAAAATACATGTTAAAAATTTAAGTGCTGTTATAGGGTATAACTACTACCCTCAATTTCTTCATCCATTCAAAGACTTGGAATCAAATGGCATGAATGTAACTGATTTACTATAAGTTTGTTTTGTTTTTTGTTTTTTTAATTACATAAACTGATACAATAATGGAAAAAAAACAAAGTTGGATCATTTGATACATGAAAATGCATTGGCTTAAAACCTAGAATTAGGCTGGTATAAAACTATCAAAAAAAATTTAAATAATGAAGATCTCAAAGCAAATTTCAAATAATAAAATTATTATTCATTGATAGCAGATATTACATAAAGATATATGAATATGATTAACACAATGTTAAAAAATATAAGGGAATGATAAATTTTCAGAAAACAGGCTGTTAATCCAGAAATAAAAATAAAAAATCAACAAGACCATTAAATTAAAAAAAAAATTATAACAATAAAAAGAATTAGCAGAGAGTGATGCTAAAAAAAAATATGTGCAAAATAAGAGGAAAATCAAAGTCAAAATTTGAATCTAAAATACATCATAAACAAATAATTATATACATAATTTTAAATATATTACATGACATATGAAAATATGCTTACTATATAAAAAATAATAATCTAAATTCTTTGCAGCAATTAAATTATTAGAATTCCTTAGTATAATTGGAAAAAAATAAATAAAAGGAAATAACACAATATATATATAGTTTGCCTTTAAAAAAATAATAATTTTAATGATAAAGTAAAAAAAAAAGAGTTAAGCAACTGCAAGATTCATTCCAACAATTATGTTTATCATAAATAATAAATGAGAACAATTAAAGAATTAATTTTTTAGTTTAGTTGCCACCATTAATATACAGTGAAAATGTCAGGTAACTTCATGATGAATTTAATTTTCCAAAAAATGCCTATAGCTTTCTCTTTTTATATTAATATAATTATTATAATTAACTCAAAGAATATGGATATAATCTTATTTTTTATTCACCAGAGAAAGCTACAAAATAATCTGTAAGAGAAAATATATCCATATCTTTAAAATTAATAAAGTAATTTAAATGAAAACTTGCAATAACTTTCAGAAGCTTAAAACATGAAATTACTTTTCTAATGAAGAATAACAATAAAGCAATTTAGATAAAACTCACCTAATTTAACTAGAAATCATTGATTTAAATCTCTTAGAAATTAAAATTCTCACAATTCATCTTGAAAGTATTTTATTTATTGGTATCATAATTGTGAAAAGAAAATCCATTTCACTAATAAATAATATAACAGATATTACTTACTTATTTCAAACTATTTCCTCCTCCAACATGTTCTATTTTTTCCACATAAAAGCTCATCATTTCTGTTATTATAAATCACATACACTTCCCATTTTTTCTCAAACCGCTATCTCCATTACTTAAACCTACCCAGTCTCTGCTTCATTAATCCTTTGATTTTTAGTAAGTGTTTTAATCCCCCCCCCACTTTTTTTTTATTATAGATGTTAAATCAAGTATATTGTTAAACCAAATTTATCAACTATTATATTTCACTAAAAATTGCCTTTAGTAAAGATTTAGTTTAGTAATACAAGTTATTTGAGCACATGTGATTTAAAAACCCAATCTCACATTTTTTTCTCATGTCCCAGCTTTAACCAGATCAGGCGGAAATACCAATCATATTTAAGAATAAAAAAATAAATATTGGATACATGTTTAAGGAATTTGGTAAAGGTCTTTTTTCGAATGCACATGCCAATATCTTTGTTCTCTATGCTAATGTAATGCACAAGATGCATACTTGTGTATGAAAACAATCCAGGAAGACCATTAAATTATTTTAGAAATAAGCTAGAAATAATAAAAGAAAAGGACAGAAAGATTTCCGAATACAAGGTATATATCGAAACATGGTCGGGACTCTCTCAATCCTTAAAGCTATAGCACAACACACTTGCCTTATTAATAATATCTGGTATATGTTTTAATAAATTTATAGCATCTAGTGTTTATGATTTAATTAATATTGTAAAAAAGTAAACAAATGTAACCAATGTTTTTCTTTTCAGATAATGAATAAAGTACCTTTGAAACATAAAAAGTTCTAAGTTCATTCTCACAGTAAAAAAAAATGTAATCTTTAAAACTAATTTTCAAATTTATGAAATTACATAATTTCATATTTAAGAAGTGATATGTCAAAGTTTACTTTGTTAATTGCAAAAATGATGCTTATAATTTGTTTTACTAAATCAAATTTATCTTTCTTTGTAATCTTCATTATCTGCACATAAACTCCTAGCTTATATCTCTTTTTCTCATCATTGTTAAGTTTCTATAAATAACTTCATTTTCTTCATCAATATTTATAGCTTTCAATTTTATTCTTCACTTACAGTACTTTTTTCTTTTGAGGGGCATTTTTATTTCTTTTTCATACTTAACTATCAATTTGATCACTTCCTTTAAAATTTTTAGATAATAGTTTGAACCTACCGCTTTATGGCATTGTTTTTAAAAACAACACACATCAATATACCGTTTTAGCAGCCTAACTTATGGCTAACACTACAACAGTGTTGTTTAGGGCCATAACAGGCTGCCTAGAGGGTGATGTATCCTACAATTACATAACGAAATACTATGCCCATTGATTTGTGACAGTATTCCTCAAGTGAGCGCAATTCAACTCACACTATGGTCTGATTTGATGGTGGTCATATTTGAAGGGTGCAAAACTGTCAAAAAATTCATTGTGGAAAAATTTTGAGAAAGCGTAGTGGATTTAGTATTACATATTAAGAATTGTCAGGCCATCATGCACGCTTCCCTACGATTTTGAACTACACATAACCTGAAAAGGTTAGGGTTTTCAGCAGAGTTCTATCGAGTTCACGTGCAAATCCATGTTTATGCATGAATCCGTGCGAGAACAGTAAAATGTCAGCACAGCAAGTGTTCAAAATTGGTTAAAGGAGAGTGGATTGCCAGCCACACAAGTTGACACTGTTGTGTTTTTCCAGAAAGAGAACATCTTGCCAGATGTGAAGCTATGCGTTTGTGGGAGGATCTGGGGAATTCCGTTGCCACTTCTGCAAGCGTACCTGGGTTCTGTGTAAGGGAAGTTGGTTGGACAGCTCCAAAATCCCGTTACTTACAGCTTTGAGGCTCATCTCCTATTGGAGTCAAACAAATCGTAACTCCCCGATCCTCTAAAAAAAAATTTATTTTTTTTTGTTTTTAAACGAATTGTTTAATTAAGGCTTTTTGAAAAAGGCAAAAAATAAAGGTAGAACTTTTCGCTATCATATAAAGGTTTCGGTAGCGTAAATATTTTTTTAAAAAAAAAAACACCTCATAATAAGAAAATATAAGACAATAATTAAAAATCAAACCAACCCCCCTCCACCCTCTAAAAACCAACTGTTGATTTATTAAAAATGAATTGATTAATAAGGTTTTCCAATAACAACAAAAAAAAGGCTCAAAATCAATAAAAAGTCGATAATTTAAAAGCAAACTAATCCCCCTCCAATAATTTGTATATTTTGTTAATCTATCTCTTTATATGTATTCTATATTCGAACACATTAAAAATTAATACGCGAAGTTTCCAGTACATTAGCAAAAGATACTAAAAGACAGGAATTAAAATTCAAGCCAACCCCCCTCCACCCTCTAAAAACCAACTGTTGGTTGATTAATTAAAACTGAATTGTTTAAGGTTTTAAAAAAGAAGCTCAAGATCCAAAAAAAAAGGCAATAATTTAAAAACAAACCAACCCCCCTCTACCATCTAAAAACAAAGTGGTGTTTGTTTATTAAAAAGGCAAAAAAAAAAACGTACAAGTTTTATGTATAGAAAAGGGTAAAAAAAATTTTTTTTATCGTCATATTATGTAAAGAAACTGATAATTCAAAATCAAAAAAAAAAAAAGCTCAAAATCAAAAAAAAAGTCGATAATTTAAAAGCAACCATCCCCCCTACACCATATAAAAACAGACTATTTGTTTATTAAAAACGCAAAAAAAAAAAACTGTACGAGTTTTATGTCTAGAAAGTGAAAAAAAAACAAATTTTTGTACCGTAATATTCTGTAAAGAAACCGACGGCCCATGAATCGGTATATTGATGTGCATTGAGCAAAAAAGAGCACCATCAAACGGTAGGGTTCAGTATTCATACTATTACAAATTTTTAAAAATAATTCTCAATTTTTAGGTGAATTCCAAAGATAGTTTAATTAAAATTCTGTTACCTATTTCTGATTCATAATTTAATAGATTTTTTTTCTTTTTGATCCAATCCAGAACTGACTTCAAATTGTCTTTACGCTTTTAATATTATTTCCAAACTTATTCTGAACCAATATATAAAAATTAAAATTTACTTTGAACTGTCTAAGAACTAATTATTTTATACATTTTAAATCATTTATTCATTGTTACACATTCACATTCTCTATACCAGTGGTCTTCAACCCTTGGTCCGCGAACCGGTGCCGGGCCGCAGAAGTTTGGTCCGCGGTAGACTGGCAAGAAAGTTAGTAATAACAGAATAATAAGAATTTAAACTTTTAATTAATATAAACAATTTTTATTTATTTTTTCATTTCATTTTTACCCAATTAAAAAAAAAGAAACAGAACGAAAACAAAATCTAATCAATCATACATAAATTAATTTGTTTTTCTAGTTATCACAGATGTTTATGGGAGGAGGGGATAAAATTAAATTTTTTATTACTTTTCTAAAAAAATTCAAAATCAAAAAAAAAAAAGTTTTTTTTTATTATACAAACTCCTTATATATATATATGTAACCTCATCTAAGGTTAAGCAATTTACATCTTTAAGAAAATTTATCTATAGACTTCTGCAGGTCTATGAAACCTAATCCTTATTTTTACCAGTCCGCAGGTGTGAAAAGGTTGAAGACCACTACTCTATACCACTACCATTTTATAAAAAATAAATTATACATTTATATTAAAAAATAAAATAGGTATAAATATATATAATGAAAAAATACAATTAAATATTTCTTTATAATAAATCTATGCTTCCAAAAATTAAAATTAAAAACAAAAAAAGACAGCTAACAGCAAATCTATGTAACAATGATATATTATTAATTGATTTTGGGAACCAGATCAGTATTACTGTATTTGTTAGGTACATACCAATGCTGCAGAGTCAGAACAAAATTATTGATTCTGATCCCGGCTTTTCTTATGACTTCTGACTCAGACTCTTAATTTTTATGGGCTCAAATAATACAGTTTTGTGCTGTATGAGATTTCCTTGCAATATAATTGTTACTTTATATGAAATTACCAGTATTTTGCAAAAGCACATATATTTTTTCAGTATTTATTTAGTTTTATTATAACATTTGTTTATTTTGATTTTTATAAAATTTACTAACATGGAGTTGGAGTTAGAATATTTTTTCCCAACTCTGATTCCAATGATTAAAAATTTCTCCATGACTACAACTTCATAACTCTGATATATACACCACATATGAGCATTAAATTATTCTTAATAAATAATTTATTAGAAAAAAAAAAGATATATCAAACAATGGAACTAAAATAAATTAACAATAATTAATTTTATAAGATCGCTTATGGATACTACTAATTTATTTCATATCTAGATTAATTCCAGAAATTACAAATTTCTGAAAAGTGAAATGAATAAGCTACTATAACCAAAAACATTAATAAAACCAAAAATTGAATTCTGAAAAATTCCAAATTCAGCAAGTCAAATTGTAGGTGACTTGGATAAAAATGAATGTGAATTGAGTGGATAAACTTACTAATTTTAATTTTATAATTGCACAGTTCAGCTGACAATAGATATAGAATTCTTCTTGTTTATTATTTGTCATACCGTCAGTTGTTAAACAATTCAAGTGATACTTGAAAACCAAAGGAACAATCTGATCACAGCCATTACATTTGAATGCCTATATAGTTTTCTTATTTTACTCATAGTTTATTCTTGTTGGGCTGACATTAACTTTCTTTTTTAATTTATCTTGGATTCTTCTACAAAACAATCAAACTGAGATGATTAAAATGCTGCTTCTGATTTTGGCTATTTTTTATTTTTTTTAATTATTCCACACTTGCTTAAAATGTCAACTTAACTCAGTCACATTATCTGTTTTTATTTACAATTTCCATAGTCAACAATTTTTTCTGTACAAAATTTAATTAGCAACAATTCAAACTGATACTTTTTTAACTCCTTCACTAATTTTGTTTTTAAAATCAAACATATATCTGGTCTTCTCAATCCAGTATTGTTGCCTATTTGTCATTGAGAGATTTCTTCATCTCTCATCTCACCTGTAAAAGACAATATTGAAGTAATATCAATATTGTTCTTTCTTCTTTATCTTTTATGCACCAATTTTATTAACAAATACAATTAATAACTCCTTTCATTTCTACTTTATTCAATGCAAGATATTGTTTCTATGATTAATAGAAAATTGTAGAAACAATATATTGCATTGAATAGTATAAATGAAAGGAGTCATTAAATATATAAATCACAATATCTGACTAGAGATATTCATATGTTTCCAGAAGCAGTTATTTTCATTCCAATTCAAATCCATCTATGATAAGCTTGAGTCAAAAATGGCTATTAGATTGCAGTACCATAACACATTTGCTGATACCAGTTGTAAAGATGTGAAGACAAGTTAGCTGAAGTTCAAAACCTTAGGATTTTTTTTAATTTCAAGCTGTTAGCTTGAATAATGTAAAGAAATTAAAAGCAATTGCTAGGTGCATAAATGAATTAGTTACTAATTTTGAATCCTACATTCTCATTGACAAACATAAAAGTAGGAAGATGGTTTGGAGATATAGATATTACAACACTACCATTTAGAATCCAATGATTACATAGATGATTCTGGAGTAGGAAAAAAAAAAGATTTTGGAGGCATATGTTATGGGTAAATTGAAAATATTGTGTAATAGTTTGTCGATATTAACCTTAATAGCTAAAGGATAAAAATAATTAGCACAAACTAAAATCACTAAAATATATATACTATAATTACTAAACCATATTTTTTCCGAGTTTCATGCTATTAGCTTGAATAGTAACAAGGAGTTAAAGATAACTACAAGATACATCTAAGTTCTTTACTTTTAGCTATAAATCCTAAGTCCTCAGTGATGAAGGTAAAAATCAGAAACTGGTCTAGAAATATATATATTATAGCACACACATTTAGTGATCGTTGATTATTCATGCTTACAGTAGATAGTTCTATTGTAGGAAAAATAATTACTATTAAAGGCATACTTAAAAGTAAGCTGAGAAAGTCAAGCAGTATTTTATAGGGACATTTATGACATTAGTCTTAGCTATATATTTCAGCAACAGTATATATAATTCATATGCAAGCACTCAGTATTTGGTTATAACATCTCTTTACTTAACAATTCTGAGATTTCAGTTTAATTGTTGATAATGGACATTCAGTCATGGTTACCACTTGTAATTCTTTTTATATATATATATAACAATAGTCAAGATATTATTTTCACTTGGAAGTTTGTCCTATTCTAGAACAAGAAATTCACTTATATATTAATAACAATTGGTTCTGTGGGTCACAGGAGTACCAATCTGTGTGCTTCCTGTTGAACATTGCAGGAAATGTATATTAATATAAGAAATAATTAATTAAAGATGTGTGTACAAATGAGATTTAAAGTTATTCAAATCTAATTTTTAATTAGTACTAATACAATTAGTAATTAATGAAATGATGATCCCATCTCCTCTAAAGTAACAATGAAACTAATTTGTGTTATAATTAGCAAATTCAGAAATTTACATGCACAAAATACACAACAAATTAATGGCTGTAATATCATACTAAATAAGATAAATCAGGTTACAATAAATCAACACAATTTTTTTTTTAAGATAAACAGATTAATTCTGTTCACATAAAAAAAATTATACAAATTTTGTAGTATTTATAAATAAATAACCAAATCTGAAACACAAATAATAGATTTTTTTTTTCCATTGTTCCCATTAAATCAAACATTTCTTAAATAAAATCTACATACACAGTTTTAAAGTAAACTTTATTGATATCACATAAAATATAATAATGACAATTAGTAAATTGCTGCATAATTAAATAATGGAAATATTAACATTTGTTATACTTTTAATGAATAGTAATTTAAAAAGTTACATTTGTCAAGCATCAGCTCCGGGCGGCTGATGCTATGACATATGGGGAAAAAAAAAAGTTACACATATAATAATAATAAAAGCAAATAATTAGTACATATTGCTACAGATTTGAAAATTTAATAATTTTTACAAAAGTAGTACACTTTTATCCAGCTTTGCAAGGAAGCAAAGGATTGTATAATGGTTTTCTATGGGAAAAAATTTAACACGTTCCTGTGGATAAAAATTAAACCATAAATGTATTAACAACTAGTTTATACAGTAATTTTTAAAAACTCCAATATACAATATATGAATGTGTAAACTATAATATGTGTGTATTACACAAGTATGCACTTAAATTATGTATGTAAGATAATGCAACTCAAATCTATGTAAAAAAGAAAAAAAAAACGCTTAAAATTGTTCTTTCTTACAATCCATCCATTAAGCAGTCACTGTCATCCAGTTTTCTGAACCATCAGTTGCTTATTCTAAGAATCTATTGTTATCTTTTAAATCTTTTGAAGATCTTAATTTTTTTGGAGGAAATACATCAGGTGTTGATAATTGAGGATCTTTTTAGAGAAAAGTTTAGAATAAATGATTGTCTTCCTTCTTTGATGTACAAGATATTATAAGGTCTTATTCATTGAATTGAGACATTTTTAGATTTGATTGAGCATTTCGGGGTCAAATTCTTTGAAAATGCTGTTCATGGCATGTGATAAAAACTCAGTTCCTTAAGTTGTTTGATGTTCCAGGTTCTTCTCTAAAACTTTGTTAAATTTCTTCATCCAGTTGTATTAATTGTAAATTGGTTTTTCACATGTGATTGTAAAGCTCTTCAATGTTGTCATCATCAATATTTTAACAGCATCTTTATCCAAAGTGTTGATCAAATGCTACATTAATTGTTGAAGTTGATGCATCTTGAAGGTTGTGATGATTCTTCAATCCATAGATTAAGAAGTAATATGGTGCTTAGTAATATTACTTACAGCTATGATTCCAATTGAAAACATATATACCTGTAAACTTTAAAAAAGAAAATTCAATATCGCAAAAAAAAAAAAAGTTTGGTTTTACTAAATAAATACAGAAAAATGACCAAGAAGGGAAAATCTGCTCGCAGTTGGCAATTTTCTGTGATCTGCAAAACTTTAAATAATTGCATTGAAAAAAACCATACTGAAGTTTCATTTTTTAAAAATCGGTTTTATATTATATACATGAAATTATTTAGAATTAAAAAAGGAATGTTTAATAATATCTCATTAACTATACTGTTGTGACCATAAGGACTTATTTATCAACAGTATAAGGATAACCAATTTATAGAACTGCTCATTACTACAACCTAATTGTTCATTTAATTTTGTAAAAAATAAAAATTCTGACATATTAGAACAGTAAAAAGTGTATCTAATACATTCTATGTTTGCATAACATAATAAATATTTAAGCCATTTTTTTACATTACAACCTATGCAGATTTAAATAAATGGCACTTTATATACAAATAAGTGACATATGGTTTTTTTATGCCATGAATATGAACACACAGTAGCCATTTTCTTGAAGTGGTCTTGTAATTTTTCTAATACAGTATGTTGTAATGGCAGAAATATAGGCCATTTAAATAAAAATTAAAAGCATGAAACCTTTTCAAATTATTTGTAAATGTACTTTCATTATATAAAATTTATTCTTAAATGTATAAAGCTTAAAATCACCTTTTTCCTTAGTTTTTTATTAAAAATATGTTTGCGATAATAATCAGTTTTGATTTGATTAAAATTAATGTTCATAAAAGTTTTAATTTGAAAGTGCTTGACTGAATAGTTTGCCTTATACATAACAATACACAATTTTAAATGAATTATTATTAATATACAACCAAAATTTATTTTTAGTTTTATGCAGAATAAAATTTATATTTCTTTTCCACTACTATAATTTAAAATCTAGCAAGTAATTGTTATTTTTTACCTTAGATTTAGTAATTTTTGATCATATAAAGTAGATCATTATATAATTCATAATATTATTTCCTTTTCCCCATTTTTTTTATTGAAAATATGTCATATATTGTGCCGGTCGGATTTGTATGTTCACGTAACAAGATCTAGCATCTAGGCAAAAGTACCTCGAATCCAATCGTGCGAAAGATACACAGGTCAGGAACACTCATGAACTCTGCCCTATTTGGCTATTTCCCAGATCTATAACATTATGAGCAACAATCCCGATGACATCGATTAACTTACTTCTCACCCGCCGGCATCGATCATCGGAGACACAAAAAGACTCTAGGCTAAGCTTATGATAGAATAACTTAATAACTAGCTATATTTTATGAGCAATGAAGGCTCATGACCTAGCATATTAATTATGTATTGAGCGGAGATCATCTAGTCATATTTAGCATAAGTAATAACATAATATATTATCTTAACTAAAAGAAAGCAATGGTTCGAGTTTGATATATATATTTAAGATTTATTAATAACAAAATTATGTTGGGTTATTTACCTGACATGGGCCTCGTAAGTATTATAGATATGTGTTTGATTCGTATTTAACGATAACAAGATTTGCGGTTATGCCAATAATATATATTTGTGATTTAATAAATTAGCGCTATTAGAATACATTACTGGAATCCTATTACACCCCCAGAGACAAAAAGAGCATTTAATTAATTTAAAAGGATAATAATTTTACAAGCAGATATTATATTTGGTTACATTCAATATTATTATTGATTGGAGTTATTGATAATTAATGCACGGGATGGGTAATGAATAATTATATAAACAATACTAAATCTATCGCATTAATACTTATATTAAACTAATGGAAATTTGTCTGTTTAAAGAAATCATTTCATTACGGCTTATGAATACTTCTGGGCGACTAATAAGACACTGAAAGGTGGTGCGTGCATGGCGGCTGATTGGGTTGGTCCAATTATGGATCCTGGAGTGTGCTTCATGAATTTTTAATAACGAAGTGGACCAATTTCCTCTGCAAATGTAGGCAGGGTCGGTTTGACGAACGAAAGAGTCCAGATTCCATGGAGTGAAGTACAGGTGAATCATGGATGACGAAGAGTGGTCGGCAATGTCATTATTGGGCTGGTTTCCCAGATCGCTCCCCATATAAAGTACGCACATACGACCAAGTATGTCCCCAGGGTGGCTTTACAGCCTGGTTTAAGGACATTGAGAACGACAATGGGGCTCGACTGCGCGAATACCCCCATGTGAGAAAGAAGCACGAACATATATAAAAACGAAATGGCCTTTATGCACGAAACGCTTAATAATATAATATAATTCTAAAATTAAAGATTGTCGAAACATATTTATTGCCCATAAATTATGAAATCTTCGGGTAATGACATGGCTTCACCAAGCAAACATGGATAATAATTATACATAAATATAAAACTAAGATGTTAAGATCCCCCTCCCCTTTACATTATGTTACTTAATATTATTCATTACTTCTTACACATTTAATAAATCTCAATTTTGGTTAATCAATGCCCTTGTGAAAATATATAAATTATTACAAAATAAGTGGGTGGTGTAATAGCTAAGGTGGGTTTTACATATATAATATAATTTAAGAATAAAGGATAGCGCATTATTTAGGAAGGAAAATGTGGAAAAAAAACAGATTTTAATCTGTTTTTCTACAGAAAACATAAAAATATAATTAGTTTATTTATCTAAAATCGCGAGCACCTGGGTAAGTCGAATAAGACTTGTTGTGATCAAATTATAAATTATTTACCCAGTAAATGATGGGTGGGGAAACGAAAATGAATTATATGCTTGCGATTTTAGAATACTATTGGCATTCATTTTAAAATATACATACATAAATGTAAATGAAAATTGTTTGCCGCTTGGAAATAAAAGAAAAGAAAAACATTATATAGGAGGCTTAATATAGATTAGTTATATAGAGTTATAGAATACATATTTGAAGACATGTAATATAGATGATTTAAAATATAAATATTACAGAGAAGGCAGGATTTAGGAATTATAAGCGGTCAAAGTTCTTTTACCTTGATTATTTGGAAGAGCGTTTCACTAGGAATCGGTCCATCGGTATTATTTCATTAGATCTAGGGTAGCATTATTATTTGAGAGATAGCACTTCACTTTCACTGGAAAAATATACATAAAGTTCAGTAGTATGGGAAGCAGAGCTTCGTTCATGGGAACAGCATATTAGAATGGAGGGACAAGGCGAAATTTCCTACTCACGACACATTTGAGTGAGAATTAAAACTGGCGTGGAATATGCATAGCAACTTAGTTATTTAATGGTCTCCTCTTGTGGATTCAAATCCAGCAGTATATATACTTTTTTTTTTGAAGCTGTAACTTAGCAACTACTGTTGGACCTGAGGCGGTTTAAACACTTAGTTTCATCTGGAATAGTTTGACCGGATACTCTTATCTAGTAAGATGTTTGAAACAATGCAAGTTTGTTATCAGTTTCTCGAACGATTGTTTTAAAATATATCTTATGATTTTAAAAACAAGCTAGCGTGGACAATTTCCACTAATGGGTTTATTTTATTATTACCAATTCGTAATCTTTTATTTTAATCTAAGGGGTCTTCTGGGTAATTGTTTTTCGAGTGACTTCTTAACAAGATTGCATCATTTCTGGCTCCAAAATTATATATGAAAAAATAATAAGTTTCATATGTAATACCTTATATATATAATATAACTTAATTTATTCGCAATCTCCTACACTGAAATATATAGATATTTATTATTTACGCCCGTATATACATGAGAATATTATTAAATAAAATATTTTTAAATTAAAATACATATGTGTTAATGTGATTTATGTTATAATACTAACCAAAAGAAATATATATATTATTAGCTATGTATATATGTGCGTGCAGGCGGGTTTGAATACAGTTAGGTGGTAGGAGATTGGATATGGGCTGTGAAGCAGGATCTGAGCATCAGATCATCTGCTTCAATATAATAGTAATTTTAATTTGACTGAGAAGTTTTAATTCAAAATTAGTTGATTGAATATTTTAGTTAATATAATATACAAGTAAACATTAATTATTAATGGTATAATATATGATCAAAATTTATTTTTAATTTTACATTGAATAAAATATGTATTTTTTTTTTTTTTTGGTGGGAGGCACCGTATCTTTTTACACTTGGGATAATGCATCCTTTTGACTTCGATATCACTGAAACAAATTATGATATTATGATTTAAAATTAAGTAAATACTATTTAGTAAATGATATTTTACTTATATTTAGTGATTTTGATTTCACAATGCAGCTAAGTAATTTTTGTTTCTCAAAATAACTATGGTAACTAAATTTTACAATTACTATATGATGATTATAATTTTTGCCACAAGCAAAATACAATTAATAAAAATTTTAATCTATAAAAATGAATGAATAAGCAGTTTTTAAGCTGCTATGCATGTTTCAACATATAATATTAATACATTTGTTTGTTGTATGTCATCAAAATAAACTTTTGATTATTTATTCTATTGAATGAAGTAATATATAAGGCCATATCCTTAAGACTATGCACCTGAAAAAACGACAGTTTTAAGGTTATGACCTTAATATATATTACTTTACATAACGAGTATGCACTTTACAAATATAATTATTACAACTCTATTGAATGAAGTGGGGTTTTTTTTTACTTTTGTAGTTATTATACTTTACTTTGGATATGTCATTAATGAATGTATTGATTGTCTTGCAAGGACACTGGATGAAAATTAAATGAGGTACTGTATATTAATCATATTTTAATTTTATAATCAAAATTTTATATACTATAATATTGTATACTGTATTACATATAATGAATAAATTCTGTATTGTACAATTTTAAGATGAATGTCATCATTTTTTTTTTTTGGGGGGGGGGGGGGATGACACAAACAAGATGGTCACCAAAAAAAAATTCTATTTTTTTTTTTTTTTTTAAATTATTGCAAATAATCGGTTATACATCAAAATACGAGGTGAGTGATGATAATCATTATGGTAAATCCTCTCATAAATGTCCTGTGCTAAGCAAAGTACAGGTGTATATTTAAAAAAATCCCATTTCATATGTTAGATTATATAATTACAGAAGTGTCAGTAAAGAGACGAGGCTCCAAATGATTGTAAATATGTGCAGCAATGTAATGTCTGATCTTTGATTTTTATTTTATTTAAATTTATTTAAAAACAGGATTAAAGTTCATAAAATATAGCAATGAAAATGAGATGAGATTTCAGAAACCAAAGAATGAAATGGATAGAGATAATTATTCTAATATTTATTTGGGAAAAACCATCTGTGTATGTTAATATTTAGTATATTTTGAGAAAAAGCTTGGAAACAAGCAGTGGTAGAGGACATCTGAATATAAAATGTTCCATAGTTTCTTCTCTCTTCTCATCAAAAAAAAAAAAGAAAAAGATCAGACAAAATTTATTTACAGTATAATGAGATACACACAGCAAAACAGATTATGGCAGAAAGAAAATAAGACAGAGTAGCTTATAAAGTTGCAAATGGGACCCATGAACAAATGTCAAACTATTGATGAAAATACCAGTTAGATATATAAAATTAGTGCAATGAATTTATTGAGGGTTAAAGAACATCTACAAATCAACACAGGGTGAAAAGGCAGAAGTCTATTACAAAAGAGAATCTTAAAAGAAGTTATACAGGGAATAGTTTAAGGAAAGAATAGAGTTCTGAAATAAATAACTAGGAATCTAATAAAGAATATAGGTAAAAAGAGCAGAGAAATAATTGACAGGGCATAAAAGTTGCTGAAGAGAGACATCACTTCAAGCAAGATGACAATGATCAGGACTTTGTTTAAACAAATATATCAAAAGATAGATGTTAGATAAAAATAGATAGAGAAGTGGAGTAAAAAATAAGATATATAAAAGTAAACAAACTTGCAGTTGATACAAAAAATAGAAGATTCACAAAAGTAAAGAACTTACAGCTAACATAAAAGATACATAATAACAAACAAATTTGCAGTTAATAAAAAATAGAGGATGCACAAAAACAAATCAACTTGCAATTCGAGCAGGTGAATCAGAAAGCAGAAGAGGGACACTTGTAATCCAAGCTGATTAAGCAAAAATTAGAAGGGCAAAAACAGATGAAGCTAATAGTCCCAAAGGTAAAAAAAAATAAAACAGATAGATAAAAAAAATGTAGAATAAAATCAGATACAGATCAAGATAGAAATAAAGGAGATTTGTTAGGAAATAAAAAAAAAATTAAAAACATACAGACAAAATTCTAAAAAAATGCAAGAGGTGAATAAATCAATGGATACCAAAATTCAAGAAATGAAGAGATAATTCAATGAATATCAAAATCAAAAAATTGATGAGTGAGGCAAATAGATCAATGAATATGGAAATAATACAAAAATACATATAGAACAGAAAGCACAAATGCTTGAAATATCTGAAAGTGTTAACACATAGTATAAAAGAGAATCAGGTTCAATTAGAAGAAAAAAATAATTAAAGTAATGAATGTTGCAACAAACAATTAAACACAAATTATAAAACCCAAGGTTAAGTTATTGGAGAAGTTGTAGAAAAAATATGGAAATTAGAAAAGTATATGGATGCATTGGCCATAGACCAGGAAATTTTGGAGCCAGATGTAAGGCTTAAGAAGGAATATAGCCAAGATAAAATGATAATAAAAAGAGTAATTTTACTAAAACCTGCCATTCAAGTAGAGTGATAAAGGTAACAAGTTAAAAGAGATGGGATACTGATGTGTACATACATACAAATGGTGGTGCACTTACGAATGAATATAAGATAGTGATTCCTTGTCCAAGATGATTACTGAAAATCTTCAGGGAAATGCCAAATATTCATTGGAATATTTGCATTGATTAGTTATTTTCATTCTACAATTTAGCTGAAAAAGAAAAAAAATAACATAGCAACCAATTATTTGTGGTGTGGCTAAGAATTCATGAAACTCAGATACTATCATTCTGTCACATATGCTCTCTATAAAGAATTAATCCTCTGTTTTGGTAGTGAAAAAAGATGACAACTTGTTATAATAGGTGTGATAGGTAAAATGGGTAGATGCAAGAGAAAATTTATCCCAGTTCTTTCTGAGACAAGCAGCTAAATTAAGATTTCCCTATCACAGAAAGCCATATTATTGATTGATATTATAAGACATAATGTATCCTTTAATGTTCAACACACTATGTAGGCCACCAATTAAATGCTTATTAAAGAAATGGCTGATTTACTAGATGGATTAGATATAGAAATTCTGCAATCAAAACTTAAAAAGATAAAGTATCATAACATAACACTCACAATATTAGTACAATTGGCAATCATGATATAGAACTAGATTTGGATAGACTGGTCAAAAAAATAGACAAGAATCAGTATTACTCCATACCCAGAGGGATAGAATGAATTAATATGTAAAAGGTAGCCTTCTTCCAGCTCCTTATAGAGAATAGAACCGGGTAAGCTCAATATGGCACATATGAAATCCCACATAAAAAAGAAAATAATGCTTTGTTGATGGGAGACCAAGCTGGAATAAAAAGCTTATATAAATCCATAAACTAGAAGCTATGTAGAAAAGAGTAAGTATAATAGAGGTAATTTTTTTTTTGTTTCAAGTAAACAATATGAAATAGATATGTGCCTAATCTATTTCATGGTTAGACATATGGTCTCACACATGGGTGGGTTGAGAACAAATAATCGTAAAGCAGAAAATAATAAAAATAGTTAAAATATAGTAAATAGATACTAGATAATAATACTTTAAACTATATATATAAAGCACTATAATACAGTAATTTAATTTTTGTTATCAGTAGCTGAAGGATTTAAAATAAAAAAAATTAAAAACATGCTTAAGTAGACAATTGTCATAGTGAATGTTTCAATGAAAAAATATTAATTACTTTTTTAAAAAACATATAACTAGATTAGGTAAATTAATTAGAAAATAGATTTTTAAAAAAATTCAAATGTCTACATTTAGTTTAATGGGTAATAAAAGGAGGAAGGAAATTAAAAGGAATTGTGATTTATTTTATATATATTTTGTTTAAAGTTGTATTTTTGTTTATTATAAAAGTCTCATGAATAGATGAAACTGCAATCTCTAGTTTCCATCCAAGAAAAGAATTTAGATAAAAAGATATTTATAAAAGAAAATTTTTAACTAAATGTAACTATAAGTTTATCTAAGGTTTGACAAAAAAAATAATAGAGATGGTATATAAGAGATAAATGTTTAATTAGTAAAAAGATGCTATAAAGGCATTAACATGAATTACAGTGGGTTGAAGTTTAGGACCACTAGCAACTGTTTGATATCTATCTTGAAACTCATTTTTGCAACTTAAAATGTATCATTCTAAAAGCTTTCAATCCTAGTACAACTAGATATATAGTTAAAATGAATCAGCAAATATTTATTCAACAAAATTTATTATTAAAAAATTTAATTCAACATAGAAAATTTTGAGCAAGTGCTCATTCTAGTTTTGTTTTAATAATGTATATGTACAAATGGATGAGGGAAATTCTAAGATATAATTTTAGATAAACCTCACAAGGAGCTAGCTACACAAGAAATGTTGCCAAGAAACTTTCACTACTGAAGCATGAATATAAGTTATTTGAAACAATAATATTCTTTAATTTTTTTTTTTCAAAAAGGAAGACTTTCATAATTTCATTAACACTGCTTTGCTATAAATTGACTTTTATTAATTTTAAGAACCTATAAAAATATTTTTGTTCTGACATCATGAATATGTATTTGTTCAATTAATATTATTAGTTCATCATGGATGTAATTTTGTATTGAAATATATATGTATTATAACCTTATGATTGTGAGATACATATACAACAAAATGACAATAAATGCTAAAAAAAAAAAAAGTTATTATGTGTTTTAAAACTTTTGAAAGTTTCAGTTGTGTAAAACTAAAAAGCAAATTATAATGGGATAATAAATTAAAAAAAAAATAAAATTGAAAAAATGAAAAATTTCTTTGTTTCCTTTGAAAATATAATTCAAAAATAAAATCAATTATTTTTCACAATATTAAATGTGAATATAAAAAAATAACAAAGTGAAGGCAGATTAATTTACATACAATGGGAGAATATTTTGTAAAATCTAGTTATAAAGATTGCTGTGAAATTTTAACTGTTCTTAACCAACTGAAAAAAAAAAAAATCTAATCAGTCATAGCTGTTTTTGAAATTTGCCAATTCGTATAGTTCACAAATTATTCAGCTCTGATGATTATTTTTAATTAATTGTATTAGTATTTATTTATCATGGCCAAATAAAGATTCAGTCAGGATATTTGCCTTATCTTTCCAGGAATGTAGCCTTAGTGGTATAATGTAATGATCGAATAATTATAAAATAAATGTCTAGTTATGCCTACCATTGTCAGGTTGTTTGTCATCACTATAATGAAACATTACTTAAAAAAACAAAAGAGAAGTCAAAGAAGAAATAACCCATGAATTGCAAGATAAATGTATTGAAGAGGTAACCATGAAAACATATTAAGCATTAATATGGTTTTCTCCATTACTAAGCACAACTAAAAGAAATTTATTATCAGAAGAATCTGCTAGATTATATCATTAATATGTGAACCCATGAGAACACATAAATAATGACTGGAGCCTTTAATGTTAAGTTGATACATTCAATATCGTAAATGCTGAAGAAATAAGGATTATACAAATGTTGAACTCACAAACAAAACAAAAAAAATCAGTAAGATTGCTTTAACTAACTGTATTATAAATAAATACAAACTTTGCTAATAATCATCAAAGGTGACATAGTTTTATAAGAGGTTCATTTTTGTCTTAAGTTAAATCTAATATGTTGATAGTTTTTTATTATTTTTATTATAATGTCTAATTAACATTATATGGCAATAAATGGAAAAACATTTATTTATGTACTATAAGATTTGTTAATTATTATATTAACCTTAAGACCTAGAAGTCAATAGAGTTGAAAGGGATTAAAAACTAAGAAAAATAAATTATATCCTTCATTGATTTTCCTGGTCCATTCTAAATAGTTTTTTTTTTTTTTGATTATGTACATATGTAAATATAAAAGGGACTAAAGAAGTCATTTATTTATTAAGTTTTATTTATATATATTGTTATAAATAAATCAATTATTATTGTTAAAGGTCTTGTTTTTCATTAATTTCTCATCTGACAGACAAGTATGTGATTGATGTTTAAGAGTTAGAATATATTATGATTTAGCAACTCTGATAAGGCTAATTTAAGCATCTAACTATTAGAATATGTGGGGTGAATAATGATTAGTAAATATGAATTTGCTTGATGCATGTTTCAATTTGGTCATCATCTATGACTATGATCAGATAGGATTAAATTTTATTATATTTACTTTATCTTGTACATGAATACCAGCTAGTCATTGAATGAGCAAATAACCATTTCCTTAGTGTAAGAGAAACAAATGGTTTTGTTTTATAACTAATTTAAAATTAGTGACTTGAAATGCATTGTAGTTTAATTTATTTGAATATTTAAAAAAATCTAGAACAGAGATCTTTACTATTACTAAATAATATTTATTCTCTTTTAAAAAAGTTAGTATCAGTTTTAAAAAATTACTTATAGATATTTTTTTTAAATATAAACACTTAATATCCAAAAAAATATCTGATGGGTTATATTTTAAATAAAATGGTGTGATAATAACATTTTAGGTCATAGAATAATTCTAAGATTTAGATAATTTCTATAAAAGCACAAGAGACAGGTAATAATAGGTATATACATTAGATCAGGCGTCGGGGCCGGGCTTCGAAGGTTTTCGGCCTCGTCTAAGTGCGTAATAAAAGAAAACAGACGATTGTTGCAAACAATAAAATTTTTTTAAAAGCTCTTTATTTAATTCATGAACTAAAATATAACAGTAATTGTTGTCTATATACATAGCTAATTTATATTCTGGTTCCGTAGCTTTGCCTTTATGTGATGAGCATTTGAGATATGTGAATACCAAAGCTGCAACGTTAATAGTGCTGCTGTGCTTCGAGAACATAAATACATTAGTCAGCTATTCGCGCCACCACGTAGCAATCCTTCTGCAGATATTGTTTTTTCTTTGATTGTAACAAAAGGCGTTCCTGTTCTTTTCCGGTTGGGTGTTAAAAATTTGCGGGTTGTTTCCTTTATAACTCATTCAAAAATATAAGTAAACGCTATCAAGAGTTTTATCTTTCTGAAACAGTCAGACAGCATAAGAAATAACGAGCGCTTTTGTTTATAATATTTTAATTATAATCAAACAGAGAAACAATAATATTTTACAATAGTTGAGTACTTTCGTTTGGAAACCAAAGTCCAATTTCCAGGATGTTGGCCTGGGAAACTTGTGGCCTTTCTACCTCGGCCTTTGCCGCTTTCTTCTTTGTCCTCTCTTCTTAATTGCCCGGCTGGGAAGTCAGGACGAGAGAGAGGAAAACCCGTCCTTTGCTACCTCCATTTATCGAGCATAATTCCAGGGGGAGTGCTCTTTACTTTAAATACTAGGGGGTTAATTTTCGACGTATTTTGCATAAAGGTTGAATTTTTAAATTTTAAAAATTTAAATCTAAAACTCTATTTTTATTACGAAAGCCACCAAAAAAAAGAAAGATTGAGGAGGGAAGAAATTCAAGAAAGGTGGGAACGAATTATTTTTGTGTGGAAGTGAACAAAAGATTCGTGCTTAATTTGCAAAAGAAACTATTAGTGTGCAAAGAAACAAATAGCGCTTTGCCTAATCGAAAAAAATTTTGGTTTTGAACAAAATAAGAGAAGAAAAATTAAAAACAAGAAGAATTCATTAAGTAGCACAAGGGGTACAAAATTTAAAAAAGTAAGAATCAGAACAAGAGCTAGTTATGAAATAAGCTATTTATTAGCAAAACATTCAAAAGCATTCCCGATGGTTCTTTAATCAAGGAATGTATAATAAAAGGAATTTGTCGTCCAGAAAAAGTACAAGTTTAGAGACATCTCATTATCAAGAAATACGGGGAGATAGAATTACTGAAAGGATGACATCTGAATACAGAAAATATCTCCAAAATCCAGTTCTTTCAATTGCTATTGAGAAAGTAGGAATAAGAGATGTTGCACAAGTTGTGTTTTTGTGGTTGGAAATAACATGAGGATCAGAAGAATTGTTGGAATTCTCTCTTCACGGAACAACAACTGGTGAAGATATTTTTGTGCCGATGGAGATTTTAGAAAAACTACTTGCTGTTGACAAGTTGTTCTGTTGACGGGGAAAGACAGGGAAACGGTTAGAAAGGAAAACAAAATATCCAGAAAACGAAAATCAAAGCTTTCGTCTTCCCAACAAGTTTCTGTTTAAAATTATTAAAAATGGATCAAGACTAAAACAGACAAAGATAGCAACTTTATTCGACAAAGACATCAATTTACTTTTCTTAAGATTAGAACGAATCGAAGATCTTCATTATTACACAGAAGTTGTTGGTTGTCTGACAATGTCTTAAAGAGCTTCTATCTGATTTTGGAGGAAATAATATTATTTTTTGAAATGAAAGATGAAAACAAGAAAATATATCAGTTATAAAAGATCCATTGTGGGTACAAGACTAGCATTTTAATAGATATTACAGGATCTGAATAATCTTAATATTCATTGCAAGGCAAAGATCAATTGATAACGAATATGTATGATGCAGTTGCAAGCTTTGTACAAAAACTGAATTTGTTTAAAAATCATTTGCAAAGAGTTTGGATTTTCCTACATGTGAGAAAAGCACAAAATCAAAGTTGCGTTTTCCATCCTCTGCAAAAATTGAAAAAATAAAAGACGAATTCGATAAACGTTTTGATGATTTCAAGGAGTGAAGAAATTTTTCTCTTTTCAGGACCATTTGCCTTTGAAGTCGAAAAAAGCTCGCTTCGATACAACTGGAATTAATTGATTTCCAGAATGATTCGATTTTAAAAACCAAATATCGAGAAGTAGGAACTCCGAAAATTTATTCCTATTTAGGTGAAAGATACCCGGAAATTAAAAAATTTGCTGCACAAATTTTAAGCTTTTTGGAAGTACATACTTATGTGAGAAATTATTTTCATGATGAAATTAAATAAAACAGCACAGATCAAGATTAACGAAAAATCTATCTGCCATAATGAAAATTGTTGTTCTCAGTCTTTGAATCCAGATATTGAAAAACTAGTAAGAGGAAAACGCTGGCAAGTTTCCAGTAAAAACAATAAATTGTAGTTTTATAAATATGTAATCAGATAAAATAAATGTTTAAATAAAAGCAATACTATATCAATTGTATATTATTGAAGTGAATTCACTAAACTACATAATATGCCTTAATTACCCTATCTATATTCCTGCATTTTCACTTTCAAAATACAATTTTAAGAAAATTTGTGTGATGTGGCCCGCGAGAATCTTACCAGTAGCATAAAGTGGCCCATTGTTTGAATGAGTTTGACATGAATTATGGTAAGTGTCCACATGTATAGAAATATATACAAATATATGAGAAATATTCAAGAACTGAAATAAAAGACATAGAAATCATTTTAATTTTTATTAAGAATATAAATTCTCTTATTATCTTAAATATGATCAAGTACTGCCTTGTACTGAATTTAGACCCTTGCATTGATCAACATTAGTAATACATGTTTTTATATTTATGACTATATCAAATTATTGCAATTATGTACAAGCTTTTGTTTATAATGGAGTATATTTTTTAATATTAATTATTTAAGAATAAAAGCAATTAAATAATAAGAATACTGTTTTATAGTAAATGCGGATTCCAGGCAGATTGTATTAAAAATTTTATTGAAGATATCAATGAAATTATGCATAGTTATGTAATATGTTTACTGGACTAAATTTCATTTCTGAGTATATATATATGATGAATATGAATCTAAAAAGTGACTTAGTAAATGTGTTTATTCCTAGAAATCATTAACATGTGAAATTAATATCTTAAATGTGTTAGACAATGGGTATTGGTTAATGGCAATCAATGCTTGATAATATCATTGTATTAAACATTGTAGTTTTTATAAGTAACATTTGTAGAGTTTACCTTAGTCATTTTTAGGATTGAATCCTATCACTTGTGTATTGTCTGTCTTTCTAAATGTGCTAGTGAAAAATAAAACATAATTTAGAAATAAGATCACTTAATACATTGCTTATTACTAAATTTAAAAGGAATAGTGGGACAAGGATGTATTTATGTTAATGAAAAGTACAATTTGAATTAGAAGTATGCGAGATTAATAAAATGAAAAATGGATTAGTAATTGTTTTATGTTAAATATAAGTGAAATATATTGAAGAAGAAACAAATAAATGAAATAATGTCTCATTTTAAGCTTATATAAAATATCAACAAATAGAATGCATGATATTTTTGTGAAATATTAAATAAGAAGCTGTATACAACTAAAAATTATTTAGATACTAATTGCAAATAAATCATTTTGTTTATTATTATTTATTAGTCACTGTTTGAGTTCCATTTATTATATCCAACATAGTCAGGTCAGAAAATTAATTCCATTGTAGTTCGTATGGGAGCAATTCATATAATCCTTGATTTGGTCAGGCATTATAAATTGAGGTTGATGTACCGTTCAGAGTCATTGAGTTTTATGAAGGATTGGTGTAACGATTGAAAATATTATACAGAAAAGCTTGGTAAATCGTTTTATTCATAGAGACAGAGCATATCCCTGGAAACTTTCCTGATTATACTCTTCAAATAGTGTCCAAATGATGATGATGATCATGAAAAAAGTCTAGTTTGTAGATAGACTCAAACTAGGATATAAAAAGATTGTTATAGCACTCTTGTATATAAATTTAAAACTATTGTCAACTCAACTTTGTAAGCTGGATTAAATGCTTTCTTCCTTTTATAAATGTTACATTTATTTCATACTATTATCATTGATACAATTACACCTCCAAGTGTATTCATAATGTCATGCATGAGGAGTGATGCAATAAATCTTAAATAACTGAATATAGAAAAAAAAAATCAGGAAAAACTAATCAGTGAATGAATATGAATGTAGTAAATTAATAAAAAATTAGCATCTAAAGTTAATATATATAATAAACAACAGCAGCAAGCTAATCTCTTTTCAACAATCAACAGTCAACTTTTGGGATAGGATTTTAAAAAGGTTCATTGAAAAATCTTAAGTAATCATCATCTAGACAATATCAAACTTAGGGCAGAATATTATAAAAGCAAACATCAATATTTCATCTGCATACACATATAGAAGTAGTAAAATAACTATAAAATTAAAAATATATATATATCAAAACTACTGGGAACATTATATCAATGCTGAACATCATTAATATCCAAAATTGCTGTGATCATAAATTTACTGGCTATCAATAAATTAGTTATAAAATCTACAAAATGAGTGGACTTTAATACCATCTAAATAAGTCTAAAAAGAATTAAACAGATCACATGTATATTCCCTATACCTTCCATTTTAGTTTTGGAATATCAAGAATCTAGATAATAGTGAACAAGAGAAAATCTACTCTAACTTCACAGGAATAACTTGAATAATGATTAATAAATTTATTGATTAATTACACATAAAAATAATAATAAGATGAAATTAGACCTGATAAATACTTTACATGTAAACAAATCACTCTGATTTTGAAGACAGTTATCTGAAAATATTTCAATAGACTGAAAACTCAAGCAATCACATTTTCACACATTTTCAAAGATAGTAGCAGTTTACTTAACTTGCATACCCATATATATATAAGCACAGAAAAGTGTATACTGTATATGTTAATATAAAATATTCCAACTAGTAATAAGCTAACAAATAATATTCTACTTTAACAAAGATAAATGTACACATGTGCTTGTTCTAATATAAAAATATTTCAATCATTAATAAACTAACAAACAGTATATAAATGATTAATGGAGCATACATGTGCTTCTAATATACAAATAAATATTTTAGTTACTAATTTTAATTATCTTTACTTTACAAATCAAATTATTACAATTCTTTCTTAACAGTTAAGGAAAGGTTTTAAAATAAAGAAACATTAAGTTCTTTCAAAGTATCTTGACTGTTCTTTTTAAAACTAAACTATTCTTTTAATGGTAAACAAAATCTTTTAGAATTAAAAAAAACGTTACTCTTATTTTCTTACAAAGCTCTCTTGAAAATCTTTTTTTTTTTTTTTAACATTTGTCCTCTAAGAAAGTTTTCTCAAATTTATTTCCATCAAAAGTGTTAATTTTCTTTTGATTAGTTTTCATTAACTGCAAAATTAAGGTTTGAAATAATAGATCATTATTAACGTGTATTACTTATTAGCCAATTTCTTTTTCCTTCTGTGTTTCATTTATTTGTTTGCGAAATAGATCTCATACATGGACAAATAATCGACAGTAGATGTGTCCCCCTATCCTTCCATACACATTTAAAGTACTGAATCCATAAAATATAAGTATTAGAATCTCAAGATTAGGATGGATTCTTATATAGATTGACAGTATGATATATCCTGTCCTGGTTAACAGATAAATAAGATAAATGCTGTTAGTCCTCAACTCCATCCAAATTTGGATAATGATCAAACAGGCAGTAAGCAGCTGTCTAGTACACACATATGCGCTCTTAAACATTCAAACTTGACTAATATTGAAAACTAGCAACTATCTTTCCTTAAAGCTAACTTTCTATATTCTATCCAGTCTAATAATTCTTATAAGTTAATCTGAACCTATTATTTATAGTGATGTAAAGAGATTTAAAATATGATTAAATAAGTTTTTCTTCTTTTATTACTAATAATAAAAAAAATAAAAACTTATTCTCTTCTTAATTAATAAATAAGATAATTATCATTGTTTTGTGTGTTTTTTTTTGTTTTTTTTTATAAAGATAAGCTTTATTTGTCTTAAAGGGTTACAAGAGTTTACATAGCTTGGATTGCTGAATTTACATGGGCAATCCGTAGTCGTAGGTCTACATTTATAAAAGTTGACCTATTATTTTACACAGGATTACAGGAATTTTTACATACTGTGGATTAGTTACATGGTTTTACATAGCTTGGGTTGCTTTGGTTACATGAGAAATCTATAGTTGTAGATTTACATATGTAAAGGTTTGTTTTTTTTTATTTAATCAAATTTTGTTAATTTTAAATTCAAAGTAATAAAATATTTCTTTACTATAGGAATATTATAATTGCTTAATTTTTATGCAAGATTTTTGATTTAGAATGCATTTTGGGACACAGATTGTTGTTACTTACCAGAGTAAAGATGTATTCTAATGAAAAAGTTTTCTCCTATAAATTGTTATCCAGCTAAGTCAAGCCTTATAAAGAATACATTTGAAATTATTTTTTTAATATTAAAATGTCACTTCTTAACAAAAAAACAAAAGATAATAGTAACATTTTTTGAAATATCATTTCTTATTTAACAATAGTTCAAATCCCGTATATTAATTCCCGATATTTTGAACTTCATGTGGCATTACTTCAATAGAAAAATTATAGTGTTTTAATTGGCCAAGTGGTGGAAATTTGGAAATGATTGAATGAGCATTTAGCGTATGTGTGTTCACACCCTCAGCATACTAGCTTTCGCCCCTGATATTCTGGATCACAGGCCATCCATGGAAGACACTGTAGCATTAGGTTCTTGAGGATCCATAGTCTGGCCAGAGGACCCATCCCTAGACCCTCAGGAAAACAGGCCATCAGTGGAAAAAGGTTCTGCATTTGGTGTTTTGGAGACTGTAGGTAGCCGCAATTTATTATCCTTAATTGGAACAGGGGTTTAAAAAGATTTGCTTAGTTCTTTATTGGGTAATTCACAGGTGTTTCCTTGGCTATCTGCTTTAGGAATAGGCTTACGTTTTTTCCCTGGTTGCTGGGAGACAATGTATTCGATATCTGAGGAGCTAACACTTTTACTGTTTGTTTTTTTTGGAGCATTTTTTGCTCACTGAAGATTTGGTATCGGTTCCTTTGCCTTTCTTTTTGTGGATGGAAGCAACTGAGACGTCTCCTCCATGACTGAAGATACCGACTCAAAAAACTCATCCAACATACGCACAGAGTGTGTGGGCGATGGTAAAGAGTTAGGGGCAATCCCGTCAACAAGAGTCGATAGAAGGTAGGTGGAATTTTCCATTGCTTCAGATGTTGTAAGGTCAGGCTTGGAAATTGATGTATCCACTGTCTGCACCACTGGAGCAGAATTACAGTGGTGTGTTCTGTTTTTAATCCTTTTGCAAATATGGCAGATTCTGGCCAGGCAGTCCCTCACCAAATGGCTTCTCTGGCGGCAGAAGAAAGACTGCGGAGGAATGCCACAGGAAGTGATGACAAGAAGGGAAGAGTCTGCATAGTAGAGAGTAGGAATATCATTGGGATTTGATTCTTTATTCAGAGAGAGTTCAAAGAAGGCAGTATTAGTAAAAACTGGAAGATCTATCCTCTTAATCATTTAGTATCTAAAATTTGAGACTTTGCCATAGGGCTTGTAATGATTATTAGGATGTTGCAGAATTTTATGAATCAGGTTCCATAGTTTTTTCCTTGTTATCTCGTAACATAGCTCATTGATCAGAAATTTATATAGATCATATGAAGGGTTGGTAACAGCCAAGATTGAGGTGTTTTCACTGTGAAAGTTAAAAAAAGATTTATGTAATTGGGGAGGAATAGTATTATTAAATCTGTTTATTATCAAGTCAATGTCATTTTGCTCCAAATTTAAATTAAGAATATTTGGATTGCTGTAGTTATCAGCAAAGTTATCTTCCACCTCTTTATCAAATAAATTGAATAAATCTTTGTGATTTTTTGAAGCCTCCCATGCCATAACGTTAGGCTCTCTAAAGCCTGCCTGTGTAACATTAGCATAAGAGAGATTGCTATTAATTAGTATATTGTTTTGTGTTTTAATTTGCATTCATCAAAATATGTTTAAAAATATCTTATTCTTTTTTTTAAATGTCTTAATCCTTTAAATAAAAACAGAGTACATAATTAACTCTTTATTTATTGTTTATTAGAAAGAGAAACCATCCCTGTTTTAGACAAAAAAAAATTTCTTCCTTTCTTATATTAAAAATTTAATTTTTATCAAAATCAGAGATTTGTATTAAAACAGTGACTTTAATATAAATTTGATTTTAAATAATTTATAATAGTTCAAAAATTCAAAAAATAATATTTAATCAATAAACATTTGACATTCCAGTTAGTAAATTTTGTCTGTTTAAAAAAGCTTTAAATATATATGCCAATAACAGACTGGACTCCAAATCACTGTCTATACTAGATCTGACAATTAAGTTGGTAAACTTCCCCTAGTGCACTTACATCTTGGTATATCAGTGCATTTTTCACGTGTTGCCAAAAAGAATATTACAGCTTGAATTAGAGCAACAAAGATTAAACTCATTGTTAAACTTGGCAAGAGTGGAAATGAAATCAGGGACATGTTAGTTCAAGTTTATGAGAGTAAAGCCATGAAAAAAAAACAGCAGTGTACAAAGACATAAAACATTTTTCTGAAGAAAGAGAAAGCATCACTAATAAAGAGAGATCAAGGCAACCAGTAACAAGCAGAACTGATGCAAACATTGCAAAAATTTGTCAAATTATGCATCCAAATCATCTGCTGACTATGAGAAGCATAGCATATCAACTAAGCAACCTAATTGATAATTTTGTTGTGAGAAAAATATGTGCAAAAATTTACCAACTCACAAGGCACTGTCTATGAGAGTTTTTAGCCAGTAAACAAACAAATGTATTGAATAGATCCTTCCTATTTATATGGTTTAACTCCCAGTGACTTTTTCCTTATTCAAAAATAAAGAAAATATTGAAAGGAAGACATTTCGAAGACATTCAAGATATCAAAGATAATATGACAACAAATCAGCCATTTCTAAAATGCTTTATAGAGTGGATTAGGTATATTTTCCCCAAGGGGAGTACTTCAAAAATGACCACAATGATATTCAAGAATGAAGTATATAGCACTTTTTTTTAGGATGATCTCATGAACTAAATTGACAGACCTCGTATGTCCAACCATGCCAATGCCTGATCTCTGATTTTGATTTTGTTAAATTTATTTAAAAATCAGGTTTGAAGTTTTCAAGATATAAAACTAAAAATGATATGACATCTCAGATACCAGAAGTATGAAAAAGATGAAGATGGTTATTCTAATATGAATATTAATAATTAGTATACTTTGAGAATAATCTTGGGAATGGATGATAATAGATATTTGATTATAATATATAATTGAAAGAAAGAATAGAAATATAGTGCCCCACAGTTTCTTCTCTCTTCTACTCAAAGAACAGATAGAATCAATCATTCTTCTACAAAAAAATTATTAATAGGTAGAGAATTGTATAATTTATTTTGATTAAGAAATCAAAGAATTTATTTAAATTTCATATAAGAAAAAGATTAGTGGAAGTAAAAATGGATTCCATTATATTATCAGACTTAGTGTTATCTAATTCATATGTCTTCATTTTTTTTAAAAATAGATAGGAATAGGTATTTCATGAATTTATTTATCATATACAACTATATGTTGTTTTTCCAAAAGGAAAAAAATCATTGAAAATCATTACATATATAAACAATTATCACTAAACAATCATTTGGAATCAACTAAGTAAAATATTATTCATCCAGCTCATAGTTCAGCAACTTCTACTATTGGGATAAAATTACAAAAGCAGATCTTTGCATTTTCGTGATAGCCTTAACGATTTACTTGAATAATAGTATAGTAAATAATATAGTTTAAAATAAAATTAAAAAAAAAATACATTTAAGTAAACACCTATAAATTAATAAACTTAGTGCATAACATAAATATGTTATTTTTATTTTTCACAGGGAAAAAAAAAGGTTTTACTAGCTACAATGAAAGAACTGTGGAAGAAAAAATGTAAAAACTAAAATCATCTGACATGATGTTTACAACAATTTTTAAAAAGAGATTGGGTGAAGATTAAAAAAAAGGATGAAAGAACTAATCAAGAAATTTTGATTTTAATTTTTTTTTGATTTTATGAAAATAAATATGTTTTATATGCTTATTATCTTTACTATAGGCTTAAAGAAGCTTATAATGAGAAAAATAGTAAAGAAATATTTGGTTGAAAAAAATATTGATTTAAATATTTTTTTTGGAAAGCAAAAGTTTCAAATTAAAATAATGTATTTGTATTTAAATTTTAAGTTAATAAATACATTATATATTCAGTTTACTTTCTATGGCAATATAATTGCAATGCTTCCACTGGTTCTGATCTCTATTACATACATATATTAAGGTGTTCCTTAGCATGTATTCTTCCAACTCAATTTACATTTCAATGTGTGTTCTATTTGCCAAGCCCATATAATAACAATATGACTTCAATGTATCCCTTCATCATCATCAACCATTATCAATCCACTGCAGGATGAAGGTCTCTCCAAGTTCAATCCATCTTCTCCGATCTTTATGTATTTGAAAGTATTTCAAATATAAAAAATAAAGCAAATAAAAATATTACACAATAAAATACATGTATTATTGTCTAACATGTTTATTTATTTCATACATTCCAACAAAAACAAAACAAAATTATCCTGTAAGAAATATAATGTTATAAAAATTATCAAAAAAAAAAAAAAATGAATAAAAAATGCAATCACAATTTCCAAATTGATATTCTTTAAAAATGAAATGAACAAATGTTCATTTCGATTGCTTCTTAAATTTTCCAGACTAGTAGTAATAATTATATGTTAGACTATTTCCATCCTCTAATGTTAAATATTGAATGACTTTAAAAAAATTTAAACTTTATTTAAACTTTCCAAATACATTCAACTATTACTAATAATATCCAGGTTAGTGTGCAATACAACATTTCTCATGTTATTATTTTCCTCTCTTCTTCAGGTGTTACTGGCCTGATAGTGGTAGAACTAGCATGGGAATTGAATCTGGATCTTCAGATTCATGAATATTGAATTTATTAATATAACACTCTATCCAACCAAGTTATTCTATCAAAAAGTACAGTCACTAGAAATTTGATATACTTATCTATGAGAGAGCCTTCTGATTTCTCCACTTTTTCTTAGGAGCAAGGTTAATTAATGTTTAAACCATTATGAAAATTCTTCCTGGTATTTTTTCTTTCTATTCAATATTTTTATATTTTCCCAATCAAACATATGTTTATTGGTACATACATAATTTGCTGCTTTAGATAAATCTGTTTGCTCTTTTGTGCTCTTTCAAATGGGTGACTAGTTTCATCAATATAAATCCTTCCACATTTAAAAGGTATTTCATAGATGCAGTTTTTGTTTTTTAGCATTTCAAGTTTAGGTTTCGTAGATGTTAGAATTTCTTGTAATGTGAAAAGTCATTCTAATATTATATAGATTGCAAATTTTCTTTAATTATGTCTGCTATTCCTGTATGTATGGATATATTACAGTACCAATAATTTTTTCTTTTGATATTGTTTTTGTTGTCTATTTAAGATTTTCTTAATGACAGCTCATGGATAATCATTTTTTATGAGAGTTTATTCTATGTAGATCTTTTTCCAAACCACTGGTTCCTGAACAAACCACTTTTGCGCTGTTCCATAGTGATAGTAAAACTTCATTTGTAATTATATATTGGACTATTTATCATCTAATAGTAAGTATTGAATGTCTTTAGAAAAATGTAACTTTATTTAAATCTTCCAATTACATTGAACTATTAGTAATAGCACACAGATTAATATATGCATATACTAACGTTAGAACATTTAAATAAAGTTAATTTTTTCTAAAGACATTCAATACTTATTATTAGATGATTGAAGTAGTCTAATATATAAATACAACTAAAATACTACCATTACAAACCTTCAGAAAAACACAGTACAACTTCATGTTTTGTGCTTCTGTATGATTGAATGTATATGCTAAGTATTTTCCTATGTGTATGGATTTTCTGTAAACTGTAGTTTACAGAAAACCCATACATAGGAAATATAGCTTACACATCTAATCACCAGAAATACAAAACATGGAACTTATATTATCATTAAGGATCAGAGTAAAAGAAGTTTATTTGAAAATGATTTGGTAAAAGAAAAGATCATAGTATGATAAGGTTTTCCAAAGCTATATCACACTATGAGGAATTCTAACATCTAGAAAACCTAAACTTGAAATGATGAAAAACAAAAACTACATCTATGAAATGCAATGTGAATATGGATTATATTGGTGAGATCAATTACTCCAATAAAAAGTGATTTAAAAAAGCACAAGAGATAAAACATATATCTAAGGGTAGACCATGTATATACCAATGAACAAATATTTGAGAAAATATAAAACACTGCATAAGAAAAGTGCAAAGAAAATTCAATAAAGCTGCTCATATGATAATAGCAAATAAGTCCACAAATCAACCTAGTCTGAAAATATAATGTCTGGAAGTCGATGGAAAAGTGAATAAATCAGCAGGACCCTCCTAGATAAGTAATACTGGCTGTTGTCTTTGGCAGAATAACTCGGTTGGTTAGAGCATTACATTTTATTAAATTCAATATTCATGAATCTAAAGATCTAGTTCCAGCTCCCATGCTAGTACTGTGACTAAATAAGTGAGCAATATCTGAAAAGGAGAATAATACCACTTGAAATGTTATGCTATAAAATAATGTAATACTAACTACTGAAAGTTATTTGGAAAGTTTAAATAAAGTTTGATTTTTTTTTAAAAAAGACAGTTAATATTTAATATTAGATGATGCCATCATCACAAACCTTCACACAAACAATAACTTGTAGTTTTCATTTAATATCTTTGCAATGAAAATCTTTGGCCATCATTAAAGAACATAGCTTCTGGTAGTAAAATGACACCTAGTGGTAAGTGCTAAAGCCAGTAGAATACACACTAAGGGAGCACCAATATGAAATCATTACATTAATATGATCAATTATTCATGTAGGTTAAAAGACTTAATTTGCTTTTCTTAATTTTAAATAACTATCTTCTTATACATTTCAATTATAAAAAATTAAATTATTTCATATCTAATTCTTCATCATCATCATCATTTTTAATCATTAACAATTCACTACAAAAATGTCCCTTCCAATTTAATCAGCCTCTCTTCACATAACGCCAACAAACTTACATACTTTATCAATTCATTTCACTTATAATCTCATTCTAGTATTTTATAATCACTTGGGATCCAGTTTAAGACTTCAGTTATCCTATTACTACTTCTTCTAGCAATGTGTCCATCCCACATTTCAATCCCATAATTCTTTCAATGGTGTCAGTGTTACAGTATTTGTTCTCTAACCCAATACCTTTTTATTATTTCCAACATAAAGCTATCCACTTCATACTGTATTGCTTTCTGTTAAGTGGCTAAGTCTCAGATCCATAAAAAAAACAACTGATAAAGCACATCTATTAAAACTCTTTCTCTTCAAATACTTAAGCATATTTTCTTTTAACATTAAGGTACATTTTATTTTGTTATTAATTTATTTATGCCAAAAGTAGTGCATCCAAATTTAATTCTACGATTAATTTCATTCATTATTTTTCTAACTAGTATGAATAATTTGACCAAAGTATTTGTAACTGTAAGTTTTTTTAATTCAATATTATCAATTATTATTATTATTCTTTTGAAAAAAGTCAATGAACATCGCATAATCACCATTACACAAGCTCTATCAGTCCAAGCCAGAGTAATCAATGAATGCAAGAAAAGCTTTATAGTAAGCTAATAAAATAAAAGATGGATGTTGGAGGGTTGCATTAGATTCAAAAATCTAGGTGCAGTGCTCTCGGATCCAAAGCTCCTCCCTGATGAAAGCCATAAGCTAGAAATTAGTCTGGGATATTGGATAAGTAGACACTAGATAGGGATTTTATGTACAAACATTCTTACATTCATTGATTACACTGGTTTGCACTGGTGGCGCTACTGTATGGAGAGTTTAACCTCTGTATAACATTTTTTTTGTACTTCATTTTTATTCTTTCTTATATTCATCTGTTAGCTCTTGCAACATTTCTTGAAACTCTGAATCTGAAAAATCTATTATGATTTAAACAACTTCTGTGCATTTTTACTCTCTTACTTCTCATTTTAATTCACAAAGTACTTGTAAAATTGCTGTAAAAAGTTTTGAATATGGAACCAACCTGTCATATATTCTTATCAATGTTAATTTTCTTAGTGTCACCATGTAATCTAATCACAGCCATTGCATTGATATTTTTCAGATTATAACAATATTATTGCTCTATATCATATAGATTCAAAGATGTAATTTTTATGGAAAAGTTTACAGAATCAAATGTTTTTTTCCATAATCTACAAATCCCATGTATAATGATTATTTACATTCACTGATCCTTTAAATTCTCTTAATATTTGGATGTGAACCATTGTACTAAGTCAATTATTTTACATTCAATTTATTCTTTTGGCATGTTTGAGTCTAAAATTCACTATAGATAAGATCATCTCTAATTATATATATATATATATTATGACTGGTTATTCAGTGGTTGAAAAACAAGATTCCAATGATTGTTACAATTCTTACATGAAATACTAAAATATTTCCATTTACAGCAAACCATTTTGAGTAGACAGGTATAAAATCTGCATATCTTTCCTTATATGGTTATACTGTATTTATTTAAAACACTTCTTGACAAAGTTTGATAATTAAGATAGGATCACAAGGATAATTACCTATATATCATCACCTGACCGGGATGCAATTTGAATATCATTAAACTTTTTTTTTTGTCCGTCCATCCAATTTCTGTTTTCTTAAGTTTTATTTTAAAAAAAAAAAATAATTACTATAATTAGGATTTTAAAAATTAAATTCTAAAAATTACATTATAAATTACAGTATGTATAAAAAAAAAAAGACATTGAATTCTTCATATTATTAATTAATATATAAATCTATGTTATTCATCCCTGTTAAAAATAAATAAATATACAAAACATATACTATTTGATTATCTGCACTATTACTTTTAAATCATTTTTTAATCTTTTTATTTCATGTATACATACTTGCAAAGATTACTTTGACTATTAGCTTATTTGCTTGCTATGTACATAAATATATAAACATGCAAGTACTTAATTATTTTCAAATACTTTTTAAAAAAAAAACACTTGAAATAAATAAGTAGTGAATAAAAGTTAATAAAATAGGGAAAGTTGACAATTTAAAATCACTGATACACATATAATAGCATTCTTGAAAGACAAAAATCGTTCTAACTCAACAAAATCTGATGCAGCATTGCATTCATTTTCTAAAAATAAAAACAAATATTAATGGCAGTAGATAATGAAATCTGCATGCAACAAATTTATAAAACATTTGTCACAATAAATGTTTAAAAATTCTGCATATTGATAATATAAAAAGTACAGTACTAAATGTGAATGTGAATAACAATTTTCACTTCTATATACATATTGTAGATACCAATAAACAAATTGTAAAATCAATTCAATTTTATATATATATGCGATATTATATATTTCTAGAATATTTTCATGAAATATACTAAAAAAAAATAATTAAATAACTGAATATCAGCTGCTAATGAAATTTCATCACAATACATGAATCTATTAATGTGAAATACTTTCTTTGGATAGAAAAATAATATAAAGGAATTTGAATGTACCCAAATTCAAAATAATGGCATTTTGTAGTTAGGAGTGAAATTCTCTTCAGGAATAATTTTGCATATAAGTAAGTGATCTAAGTCTGCTCAAATAAATCCTGACTGGTTCTTTGACAATGATTCTATTGTTAGTAACTTGATTAAAAGAAAATGAATCATTCTCTTCTTGCCCTAATAATAAATTCACCAATGTTTTTTTTCATAGGCAATATAAAAATTTAAGACATAAATTTAAAGACAAGATTTTAAAATGAATGATGACTGAAAACAGCAAAAGAGATATTGTCATTTGCCTGATCATGGAAACTTCACATCTTTTTTTTTTTTTTTAACTGAAGTTAATGTAGATTTGAAAAATATTGTAATCCTGTTAAATCCATGGAAATTATTCTTTTATAATAAAAATTTTATTTCAAAAAGTGAAAAGTTTTCTAATTTTGACCAATGTTACAAGAATTAAAATGAAAGCTTTTAAAAGCATATCCATTCTACCTATTCATTTAGATTCTGATAAAGTTATTCAATTTGATGAAATTAAAAAAGCTATTTGTAATCTTAAATGTAGAAAGGCTAAAGGAGAACTCTTAAAATACAGGACATATTAGTTTTAAAATTGGAGTTTGTGCAACCTGATTCTAAAAATGCTTATATTTTTTAGTTTTTGAAAATAAATGCAAAGAAAAGACTGTTTTAATTATCATAGAATATCATTATCAATTATAGTAAAATACTTTTTCAAGAATTTTATTCAATTAATTGTTTCCATTCAGAAATGAATGTTTACAAATGACTTATCACGATTTTAGAGAATCCCAAAGCACTAAATCAATCGTTTTTGTTGTAAAGTAAAAGCAAGAGAATTAGTGTAAACAAACATATAATTTACATATTGTTTTTATCAATTTTCTCTAAACATTTGGCTCAGTTAATCAAAAAGGCTTATGATAATGACTGGAATTAACTCATTGCCTACCAAAATTAATTCATTTTACACTGTAACTAAATGATGGCATGATAGAAATTTTACTACTGTTGTTGAAAAATTTGAGGCATTTACAATAAAAATGTTAAACCAAAATGTGTAATAACTCCAACTTTGTTTTTCAGTTTTATAACTGCAGTCTTTGGAACATATTATACAAAATTTTATAAGGCTTCATAAAACTAGCATAAGATGTGATACAGGTTTGATGGAGTTTTAATTTGATTTTATTTAAAACCAAAACAAAGCCTTAACTTCCATGCTCTCTCATTTTACAGAAAACTGATGATTATAAGATTCTTGCCAATTCATAAGATAATCTATTGAATGCAATCTATAAAGACTTTGACTTAGTAATTAATATTTCAAAGACATCAAGTTATCAGCCAGTAATGGAAGAAAAGTCTTTAGCAACTTTTACTATGATAGTTAATCAGATTGGAAAAATGAATCTATTTAAATAGTCATTTTTTAGGTAGAAAGGTAGGTTTGCATGTTGAGGCAAATACAGAATCTAATATGTTGTGCTACATTTAAAAGTTGAGTATTTATTATAATGATATATCTATCACAATAAAATTGATTGTATATAGATATGACTGTGTATTTTTGCTGTATGAAAATGAAACATGGATCTTCCAACAATAAAACATAAAGGCACTGGAAAATTTTCATTTAAAAATGCTTTAGAAAGGATTTGAACTTGGACTTCCATCCACTCCATCTTACACAATTGTTACACATGACCACATACATGTGAAAAAGATGTGAAAATGATATGAATGGCTGAAGAGTTGGAGGGTGGAGAAGACTGAAGCCTGTCCATTAAAGTTTGAAGATTTGCTATCTTAATATAAACTGAGCACTAATTATAAATGTGTGTGAGAGATGATTTGGAGATCATTTATCTGTTTTACATGTATGTGGTTATGTGTATTAGTTGTTGAATGGATGGCTGTGGAGAAGCTTGGAAATCTAAGTTCAAATGCCTTCTAACTACATTAAGTTCAGTATAAACAATATACTTGTATTTAAATATTAAAAATGCTGTGTAAAATTCAAAAGCCCAATGGCAAGGTCACAACATTAATTAGCATATTTTCAGTATGTTCGATGTAATGCTATTAAATCAGTTATTGTTATTGTATAGATGTATCTTCATTGCACTGTCTGTGTGAAGTCAATGAATGATAACAAATATTTACTTATTAAGAAACCATCTCAAAGACTAATGAAGTGGAATATTGATTGCTTTCACTGGAAAGTATGCCTAAGCATACAAGACAATATAGAGCTACAATAAAATGAAGGGTTGAAGTGTTTCAAAAAAAATAAAGCCTACAGCAAAGTTAAAAGATAAAGCAAGATAGCAAATGAAGTAGCTAAATGGCCAAAGTTATCATAAGCTCATCTTTTTTTTTTCATGTGTCATAGCATCGGCTGGGAATCGAACCCGCAACCCTGGCAACTGCTTGTAAGGCAGCCGTGCTGACCTCTCGACCACTAATGCTTGACACTCATCTTTATTTTTTTTCTATTTTTATTTTATTTTTTCCTTTTTGGAATTAGAATGGCCATTCTCATTTGGAAGTGTTTGCTAATGATGATGAGATTTTTATTATTTGCTATTCATTTATTTTATTTTACATATATATATAATTGAGAAAAGTAAAAATATATAATGTGAAGAATACATATTTTGAGCTTAGTATTTATCACAAATGAATTGTTCAAGAACACAATAATTTCCAAGAACATATTGATAAGCATAAATGAGTATCTGGTTTTTTTTATTAATATAGTTATTATGTTGTTTTTTTCAACATGATTTAAAATTCTTATGATCACCATTTCCTATACTTACACAATACAAGTTGTTACTATTGTTTTAAAAACAGTAGCAAACTCTACTCAAGTATAACTAATGAACGCAATTTTTTCAACATCACAAACTTTATAATAAAACTCCAATGAGAAATCTTATTTTGCCCTAATATATATTTTAATAGTTCAACTATTTCAATAACTTAAACATTTTCCAAAAAAAGAGCAGAGTGAAATAGTCAAAACACATTGATCAATAATAATAAAAACAAAAGACATAATTTTTGCAAAATACTGACTTTTTATATATAAATCAAGATTTCAAAATCATTCAATAAAGATTATAAATATGTAGAAATTAAATAATTCCATGTAGTTAACAACTTAATTTCATTTTAATTTATATTGAAAAAAATATAGCAACAACTTTATTTTATTATTGATTATTTAAGATCTTGCAAAGCAGATAACAGTTTTAGTTCAATTTCATTATAGAATTAATTATGAGTCATATATCTAATAAATATATAGTTGGTAATTACAAGGCATTATCATTAGTTATATTTTTTCAGTTCATCAATAGATCTCTCTTATTCTAAATATTTATACTCATTCATTCTTAATTACTAATCCCTGTATTTTCTTTTGATTTATTTTTCCATTTTCTCACATCTGTAAGCATATTGTAATGTTAAAAATCATTAATCTATGAAATTTATCACATTAGCCATTTTGCTTTTCATTTTAATCCTTAATATATGTGAATATGTGTCCATTTCCAAAAAAAAAAAACTTACTTTAGAAAACATGCAAACCCACATATTTATATTGAAGCGGTAAAATCTGCAGTACATATTTTGCTTCATTGTCTGGTGACATATCTTAAAAGTAAGGTTCGAATCTGTTCTATATTTATTTCATCATCAGGGAATGTAAGTACACACATATACATACTATGATCTGTACCCTGTTTATCTAAACGGTTATATTTAACTTATTATTATTAATTTTAATTAGATTTTAATTCAGATATCTTAAATTCCCTTCATTATAGAAGCCGTGCATGTGTGTACATGTATTACAGATACAGAAAATAGTATTATTTGTGTTAATAAAATATGCATTAATTTATATATATTATTTGTGTCTATAATTAATGTAAAGCTAATGCAATGCCAGAGAAAGTTCTGGAAAGAATCATAACTTAAATTTTAAAAACAAAAGAACATACCTTAATTGATGAAAAATGTCGTTCTCAATTAGTTATTTTCAACGATTTGCAAATTTAATGGAAATCATATCTTTTAAATCTATTTTCAACACAGAAATAGGTCGGAACAATATTTTCCAGAACATATCTTGTTTTCATCTTTTAATTGTAAAATTGAACAATGTTATCTAAAATCAAGCTGGGTAATGTGTATCCAGTTGCCTCAAGTAAAAGAACTTTCTAAAAGTTTTAATATTGTATAAATACTGACAAAATTTCAAGCTAAAGGAGAGAGAACAAATTTTAGAGAAGCGTTGCTAACTGAATCCACGTCACTTCAATTTTTGAAAAAATGACCACTGAATAGAGGGAAGAATTCACCTCTCCTGATCTTTCAGATCATCCTCCTACCACTATGTTGCCATGCCATCACCGTTCAAAAACTGCCTTAATTGAATTATGAATTAACATTTAAAAGATGCCTACCATTATTTATCTGAACTCTGTATTGCTGACTGTGCTTTCCATATTTATTCCTCGTGATGTCAATCTGAATGGCCACCAAGTCATAGGAAGGTAATCCCATTTATGCTGCTAAATGAACTCTTAAATATTATTTCACTTCACTGTAATTTTATTTATAATCATAATGTAACCTTCTATTTTATAAAATAACTGAATATAATCTTTATTATCAAAATTGTATTAATCTTAATGATTCTCGCTATCAAATTTATGAATCTCTTTCTGTAAAATATTAGCACAGATCTATAATTTTCAAATCTGTAATTATATCTTGTAGATTTTCATGCTTTAATTATGTCTTTACTGTTTTGTGTGGCAAACTTCATTTGTTTTATTTTGAATTATATATTTTATGTTGAGTTGATTTTAATATGCTAATGACTCAATTTAGTGAACCTATATTATTTTAGCCACTATCCCGATATTATGGGATGCTTAAATATTTAAACATAAGATTTCTTACTAAATGAAGGTTTGCTCGATTGAATATTGTGTTTAATGGTGGGTTACCAAACTGTCATATTATTGGATATTATCACGTAAATTTTCTTACCTTGCTTAACGCTATTGATTCAAATATATTTTATGTTCTTTAAAGTAAAATTCGATGACCATATTTCATACCTGATAATTAATCATTTGCTTACCACGCCATCGAGTGTTATAAATTAATAATTATCGACCATTTAAATCCACTTGGGCTTGTTAAATAGAGGGAATAATACTTTCTGCCCTTTTGTTCTGACATTCTGATTAGTCAAGGTCATATGCATACCTTTAAGATTGGGTTAATATTTCATCATGGCGTTATGGTGATATTTAATTTATTTGGGGTTTTAGTTAATAGATCAGTGTCATTAAGAACCTGAACCTTCTTTCATGTTGCTTATTCATAATAGCATTATTTCTGTTTTGTCATAATTATTCTCCGGAGCCCCCGGATTTAATCTTCATATAACTTGTCCCATAATGGGATTTGGAAGCACTGACCCCAGGACATTAGGGTATTGAGACTGCATGGGATAACATCGGAAAACCCTGACCATGGCATCCTTACCAATCACTCTCCAATACCACCCTGTCATAAGATGCAGGCGAACTCTCATACTTATAAATAAATGATGAAGCCTCTCAGTTCAAAGGCAGACCAAAAATCCTAACACTATCATTGAAGTCAGCACCACAACTTATTATTTATATACCCTGTTATATCCATAAGTCGTAATACAGTGATTTTTGTAAACCCACTCTATTTTGATTATTATTAGTACATTTTAGAAATATCATAGTAAATCTTATTTAAGCTATCCGCCCTCCCATTTAGACAGGTTTAAATACGATCATAGGCGACGGAGTTATTAAACCAAAACTGTTAAATCAGATACACCAAATAAATGCTAATTCATTCAGATGATTGATGAAGCCTCTCAGTCCAAAGGCGGACCAAAATTCCTAATGCTATCATTGCAGTCAGCACCGCAACTTATTATTTATATACCCTGTTATATCCATAAGTCATAATGCAGTGATTTTTGTAAACCACTCTATTTTGATTATTATTAGTACATTTTAGAAATATCATAGTAAATCTTATTTAAGCTATCTGCCCTCCCATTTAGACAGGTTTAAATGCGCTCATAGGCGACGGAGTTATTAAACCAAGACTGTTAAATCAGATACACCAAATAAATGCTGATTCATTCAGATGATTAATATAACGTATATTTTGTTAAATAAATTTTGTAATTTATCAAGATACTTGATTACTATATCGTTATTGTAAGCCTTCATTCAAAGATTATCTTAGAAACAACATACATTCCACATACCTGGTCATCATTTCTGTCTGGTCTTTCATAGTGTTAATCCTCATTAATCTATTAAAATTAATTTGTGATTCACATTAACATATGAAGCCACACTTCCATAATGTATGTTACACACTCTATCTCCTATATATGTAAATTGTCACTTGCGTATTCTCTTACACCTGTGTAGCTATATTTGTATTGTGTTACAATTGATGTCATTTATCAATATATAAATTACCAATTGCATGAAAATCTGTACTATGTTAATTAATACTATCTTATGTAAATAAACATTATTTATGCTCATTCAATTAGTATATGTATATAGTTATTTATGCATTTGTGCTCATTCACTGAAACTCATTTGTTAGTTTAGTAATAATATTATTTAGAATTCATAACCAATTACTGTTTAATAATATTCACTTTGGGGTTGCTGCATTCTCGCTCATCATGGATGGATGCTATGTTATAATTTATGCTTTTCTTATCATGCTAGCCATTCACACTTCATTTATACGGTTGTTAAATATTGTTATACCTAGGATCTTCTAAATTAGGGTTTGATAGGCTTTCTTTTAATAATTTCCCTGTAGATCTCATGTTTCTCCGCCATGTCTCTGGGACTGGAGTGAATAAAATTCATCTATTATCCTCAGAAATGTTGTTCATAATGTTATAGCTTTAGAGAAGGGTAAACAGGGCAGAATTCATGATTGCTCCTGACCTGTGTATCTTGTGCATGAGTGGATTCAAGGTACTTTTGCTCAAATTCTAGATCTTGTTAGATGAGCATACAAATCTGACAGGTACAATATATACATGTGTTGTGAATCATAATCATGAATTGTCACTACAGGATACAAGTTTCTACACTAATTCATATATATATATCTATTAAAAACATTCACTTTTAATAATGATTAGGCAAATTTTTTCTATTTTGTTATTCCAAATCAAGCTTTACCAAACAATTTCTTATAACTTGAAACCAATTGAGTATTGCATTACTCACGTAAGTCTAGTTTAAATTATTTTGTTTTACAATTTCAGAACTAATTTATATATTTATTTAATGTTTTCACAGTTATATGATGTAAATAAAATAGTCTAGGATTAAATCGTGTTGTTATTTTTGTTTATTTACCGTTTCAACGAAATAGCATCCGCCATTGTCAGAGTTAACTTTACAAACAAAAACAGTTGGATCTCAAATAGTAACCAGATTGAGTATAAGGTAAAGAATGAGATTGAGCATGAAGTAGTTGAGCATCTCAAATAGTAACGAAATTGAATATAAGGTAAAGAATGAGACTCAGCATGAAGTAGTTGAGCAATTCAAATAGTAACAAGATTGAGTGAGGTAAAGAATGAGATTGAGTATGAAGTAGTTGAGCATTGCTAAATTACTTCATGCTCAATCTCATTCTTTATCCCACACTCATTCTCGTTTCTATCTGAGATCTAATGTTTTGTTTTGTTTTTTGAAAAGTTAATCTTGACCATGGCAGATGCTATTTCGTCGAAATGTTGGAAAGTAAGCAAAAATAACACATTTTAGTCCAACAACTACTTTATTTATATGTATATTCTTTATCAAAATAAAGGCAGGTTGAAGAGGAAGAGAGTAATTAAGCAATATGGTACTATGACAAAGTAATATCATCAATGGAATATTCCCTCTAGACTGTCTCTGAGCAAAAAGTATAAGAAACTGAGCACAGTAAACTGACCAATGTGCAGTAAAAAACAGCATAATTTAGCATTAATTTGTATGTTTAAATATAAAATAATTTTTATATAATGAAATGTAGAACATATCTGAAGAATAACAAAGCTCTTATAATAATAATTAGTCCTTTATTTTTTCATGTCATTCTTTTCAATTTATCCAAACTTTATAAACTTGTCTCAAGACAAGATATAATGCTTAATTATTATTAAATTATTCAAATATTCATTATCTAGTTTATTACAGGATTTTTATTTCATTGCTTTCATTAAACGAAAACCATGTTCACAATCGGCATTGGAAGCTTGAAAAATTGCACAAATATCGAAAAATATCAGGTTTTTTATATTCTTGATCTTTTAAAGTATGTATAACTAAATCATTAAATGATTTCATTATTTCAATTTTATATTTTTCATTTACTAAAATTTTAAATTACCATATTGTTCTAAAATTTTATCTAAGCTTATATAGTTTTTATCATTATTATTTATTATAGATTCATATTTTACAAATAAACATTTTAGACTATATGTTTAAATTATTTTTCATTACAAAATGACACAAGGCTTTCCAGTCATTTATATCTCCATTGGAAATGTAGTATCTAAATGATTCCAAAACAGTTGAATAAATTTTTAAGTATTGGCAAAGTATGTAAATAATCATTGTAATCTAAAATTGTTTGAACATCCACACTAGTTAGTGCATTCTTAGTTTATTAATTTTTGCCTTTGCAAATCGGTGTGCCTACAATAAGGATAAATTAATCCTTTGTTTTGTTTAAGGCTAATAATCCCACAAACAAGTTTTAAAGAACCACATATGCTACTTAATATTGTGAGTTTTTAAAACATTATTTATTTATTGGGTCAGTGAATTCTTCAACTTGTTCCATCCAATAACTTATTAAAATATCACAATTTCTTACCAGAGCATTTAGTATGAAATATTTAATCACTGATCTTACTTCATTAAGGTCTGAAAAACATAACATCAATTTCTGAAATGTTGGCCAATTCTTTCAGTTTTTCAATTCTTGTAGAAGATCTTCTAAACATTGTATATATTGTATTTAAAAAATTTCAATATCTTTAATAAATGGAACCTGTTTCTATACATTTCTTTTTTCCTAATATTGCAAAGGTAAACATAACCATTTTTTTATAAATCAAGATTATTCTTTGTATAAAACTTTTTATTCCTACAATTAACACATGCAATAAGTTTAATTATGCTGATGTATTTAGTTTGATAGTTGGATTCAAATTATGATTAATATTTTTTATTTATATTTTTTCTATTAAAATATCTGTACTTTCATTAACTATCACTCAATGAAATGAAGGATGTTCAAACTTCATCAATAATCTCCTTATGTATAATTAAATTTATACATTCTATAAATTTGAAGAAATAATTCTTGCTATGCCATGATTCAAGAATATTAACAAATTTGCCTACATAATCATGTATAGACTGAACAGAAAGCATTGATGAATTGGTGGTAGTTGCTAAAATAACATTATTAGAATTTATATATATATAATATATTGGTACTATTAGAATTTTAATCATGTTTTTGTCCCTTTTCTTGTGTTCAGCATTTTCTAATCTGAGAATACGATCTGAATTTTCAGTTAAAATTCTCAAAATTCCTCCATTGATTTTATTTCAGATGATAATATAATTAATAATGAATGAACATGAACTTTTTGACTTAAGTATCCCTTCCAATACTATTTTACACATTTGGTCTATATTTCACCAGCAATAAATTCACCTTTTGAATTAGACTAATAACAAATGTTATAAATGATGTCATCTGTATTGTTACAATTACAAAAAAACATTCCAAAGTTTAATATTGTTCTATAACTAAAACATTTCCAAATTTTATACAGGAGTTATAATTTTTAATAACGAGGCATCTCAGTTTCAACTGTTTGGGAGAGCCTTAGAGTGACTCGATGAAGAGAAGATTGATTTGCTAAACGTTTTGAAATTTGTACAGCCTAAAATAAAATATTTATGTTGAATAATTTTTTTAAAAAAATTATACTAATAAAAAAAAGTTTCACCACACTCAACTAGTTGCAGCAAATATCCTGCCATGGCAATGGCCAGCAAAGGAAAGACAGTGCTCACTTTAGCACTGTTATATATAGGACAAAATGTAATATTATTGGAATATATTTTTAGTTGTTTCAGGCTGGGAGGACATAATACTAATAAAGTGAAATCTCCATAGCAATATCCCTGCTACCATTGCATGTATAAATCAATTCTATGTATTAATCCTCTTAATCTAAATTATTCATCTGGATTCAACTTAAATTGTTTAAATGAAAAAACAAATGGATAAATGCTTTGAATATTGGAATGTCTGGAGTGTGCAGATGCTGCTGAGAAGTCAGTACACAGGCTTTCAAAATTGATATGCAATTGCAACTTTGAGTAAACATGTTGACATATTTATTCTAGCATCTTAAATTTAGTCAGACTTACATCATAATATAAAAAAGTTCTTATATCATACATATTTCATTTTAAATTTATATATTTGATTGTCATTACTTTATTTCCATTTAACTTTTCCTATACTCCATATAAGTTGCCATACTACACATTATTCATAATTTATAAATATATTAAGAAAAAATTTTTTTTTAATGTGTTTTAATTGTATTACAAACTTTCAAATAGTAAAATTCAATATTTGTTGTTTTTTTTTTTTTAATTAAAATAGACAGAACTTTAAAAAAAAAAAGAAAATAAATTGATATAGAACATATCTGTAAACAAATTGGAGCAATTTATAGCAGGAATTTAATTTCTGGTAGAGGAAAAATTTATCCTTTTCCCCCTTTTATTTTAAGATATATTTATTATACAGTATTCTTTTTCAATAATCAACAGATTTTCAATTGATCTAAAAGTAAAATGATGTGGTTATTGATCATGATAAATTATAATTAACTTATTACTATATAAAAAAAATATTCTTTCACTTGATAAAGTAAGCAACAATTTACTTTGGCAATTAATTATATTGGATTAAACATCTAGTTTACAGTTTATTTTTTAATTTAAAAGAAGGGGACAATTTCATAAATTAAATTTTTGTTAAAAAGCTTTTCAGCAAACACTCCAAAACTTAAATCATTTGAAAAATTAATATTTAACATTTGTGATCAAAATTTCATATATATATAATAAAAAAAAAGTAAATATAGTTAATTTGCATTCTTTAAATATCATTAGAAATCAATAAATGTTAAATAAATTTCAAAATGTTAATATAATAAAGAGTATGAGTTAATGTATTTATTTTTGGAAAAGTAGGGTTTTACAAGACTATATATACACACACAAATAATTCATAAAGACTTTATTTTTTGTTTTGTTTTCCATGTGTGTGTGTGCGCGCACGTGTTTTCAACAATCAAAAATTAAAAGCAAGAACAAATTGGATTATTATTCTGGCTGATATTGAAAGCCATGTACTAAGGGGGGGGGGGGAGAAACAAATTATTCCATTTTCAGAAATGTTTTTTCTTTCATTTTATCCTTCAGAAACATTTAGATCTAAAAAGTTTTCCATTATTTGTTATTCAATCAAAATTTTTCCTAATATCGGGTTAAGACACTCTTTTATTCTATGCCCAGTCTATTTCTATTTAATCATAAAACAATATCACAATCACCAGCTTTAATCATTTTGTTTTCTATCTCTGATTTATTCCAAAAAAAAAAAAAGAACAATATTTTCATTCTCATTTCCTAATAGCAAATATATATATATCTGTCTATATTTATGTATATATCTACAGTGGAGCCACAAACATATTTTATTCTAAGCGACCATCACACTGAACATATATAGCATATAATAGCTCACTTTGAATAGAATACCTATTATTTAGTGAACTGTAAGTGCACAGTACTTTTCAATATGCAAAATATATATATAAGCAAAAGCTTTTTTTTTTATGTATGTATGTATAAACAAAATTCTAAATAATATAATTATTATTTAAATACAAATATATTATATATACTTTTAGCTAGATGTAATTAGAAGAGATTTGAATCCAGATTTTCAAGATCCCTTTACTCATCCACTCCATCTTATACAAACGACAGACATAACTACATACATGCAGAAAAAGATAAATTATCTCCTACATATGTATTTCATTCTAAACCAGCACTCATCAGTTGGTCCAGATCATCATCTCCCATATATATATAATCAGTGCTTGATTTATATTAAGATAGCAAATCTTCAAACTTTAATGGAAAGGCTTCAATCTTCTCTACTCTCCACCTCTTCAGCCATCCATATCATTAAAAAATCTGATGATGGCATGTTCAAAGCCCTTGTTTGCCAATTTTATTGTCATACTTATTTTCATCATAAGTCATTCTGACCCCTTATATGCAGAACCTTTCTGAACATACCATCATCGGATTTTCAATGATATGAACAGGGGAAGAATTGGAGAGTGGAAAAGATTGAAGCCTGTACATTAAAGTTTGAAGATTTGCTATCTTAATATACAATGAGCACTGATTATATATTGGGGGGGGGGGATGATATGGTCCAACTGACTAGTGCTGGTCCAGCACAAAATATATATATATATATTGGAGATCATTTATCTTTTTCACATGTATGTGGTCATGTGTGTTGGTTGTATAAGATGAAGTGGATAACTAAAAGGAGCTTCAAAGTTTGGGTTCAAATCCCCTCTAATAATATAATTATTAATAAAAAGTGAGATACCTTTACATATATTTTACTAGGTGTGTGTTCACTCATGCATTCACAGAAGCAAGAAGGATAAGAGAAAAAATAACTATCATATTTTTATTTTTAAAATATACTGGGTAATTTCCTTTTTTTTTTTTTCAATAATTTTTTTCTAATAATAGAAACATAATAGACTAGTCTAACAAAACATTCCAAGCTCTTTTATTTATTAAATCAGTATTATCTTTGGGTATGTTTTAAAAATTTTGTAAATTTCTAACATTATTCCTAGAAAATAATTTATTATGTGAAGTACTTACTGCACATCAAATTCAGTAAGGATAATAAGAAAAGAATAAAATATATATGCTTTCAACATAAACTGAAAAATAGTTATTAATATATAAAATCATGTACAGTGCACAGAGAGAAAAAAAAAATAGCTGTTTGAATATGAAATTTGCACATTTTAATGGAATTTTTGTTTTTTTATTTACATTTTATTTCTTTGGATAAGTGAAGTCACATAGTTACGGCATATTTTATGGCTCATCTGTATATTCTTTCTATAAAAAAAAAAAAATTGCAACAACAATAAAAAAAAATCCAGAAATGATTAGAATATCACAATGAGCTTTGGGTAACTATTATTATCAATGCATTTTGAACAAATAAATTTATTTTAGGAATTTATCACTACTGCTTAGTTTTTGAAATTGACAAAAAGCAATCTATACCTAATGCTTTAGATAAAATATTTTATTAATTTCTGGATAAACAAGCAATCTAGTAAATTAATGGTGCACTTTTACAAATGCTGTTTCACTTTGTAGACAGGATCAATTAAAAAAGAAGTTTTATAACAATTTATTAATACTTTAAGAAATAATACTAAAACAAATTTTGGAACAAATCACTTTTATCCCAATTAATGATAGACCTTTATGTGAGGATCATCATCAATTTGTACTCACTATTTTGATTTATAATCGATTATTTGCTATTACAATTTTTTTTTAAATTTCTGAAACTTTTTTAAAAAAAATAACCTCCATTTTATAAGATTTGGGAACACTGTAGGATAATGATTTCATTAAAGCTACATCATCAGAAAATAAAATGGTAACATTCAAGCTAAAAATGTTCAATACAATACAAAATTTATTCATTATGCAATATACAATATAATGTTTTGATTATAAAAGTAAAATATGATTAATGTACTTTTTCTGATTTTCCTTCAATGTTCTTGCAAGACAGTTAGTGCTTTCATTTATGACAAAAGATTTTCATTTTTAATGATTACAAAAGCAAAAAAAAAAAATAGCAATTTCATTCAGTACAATGAGATCAAAAACATAGCTTGATCACATACAATAATAAAGTATATTAATATTAAAATTTAAAATGTGTATATAGCTAAAATATATTCATTCAATCAATTTTATGGATTAAAATTCTTATGAACATTATTTTGTGTGTGGCAAAAATACATTTGTAAACTATGGTCATTATAAGTGTAAATTACTTAGAAAAATAATGATTTTGTGCATTATGCAATTAATAATCCAACTTTATATGATCAAAGATTACTAAACATAAGTTTAAAATATTTATTTGCTCAATTTTAAACCAATAAGCTTGTAATTTGTTTCTAAAATATTCATAATAGCACTTTTATTGTAAGCATAAAAAAAAATACAGTATTGAGGGGAAAAAATCATTTACATTATTAAAACTATTGTAATCAATTGTACATTTGATTTCTTTATCTAATTTTCATTTCATTTAGACCATATTTATGAAAAATAAATAAATTAATAATTTTAAAAAATGTTAACAGAACCACAAAAAAAATTCAATGTTTTATTGATCAACTATTATAAAAATAGAAAACTTTCATGATAGAACAAAGTATACCAAAAAAATTGACTTTAAAATATGCATTATGTTTTTGTTTTGTTTTTAATTTTAAAATATACATTCTATTAAATTAATATATATTTTTTCCTATATGCTTTATTTTAATGAATTGTGATTCACGAAATATTCTTTGGTTACATAAAAAGCAAAATGATGGACCATCAATGAAAAATTATTGCTCTTGAAATATTTTTATACATTATATATACCCATAGTTTAGTACTTTTTTTAATAATAATATGCTTAGTAAAATGTTTATTCATTAATTAACACTTTCTCTAATTTAAGCTTTATTTTTTAATAGGTTTTCATATATTTTGAATTTAAGATAACAATCCCCCCCCCCATATGAACTTATTATAATTGTTTATTTTTTATGCAAGATCTTAGTTTATGAGGCATTAATAACTAGGGTGTTGAGGTTTTTCAAAAATAATAATTTGCTGCAAAAGTTAAAAGACAGTACCACAAGATGTTAATTAAATAAACAGACTATAAGAGCCAACATGTAACAGATGTGAATATATTTTATTTCATGGATGGGTTTGTTTAAGTCAATGCAAAACTCATATTAAACTTTTTGTTCTTTGTATTTTATCTAAGCTTTTTTGTTTTTTTAAATTCCAGAGTTAGAAAAACCTTATTATTTTATGAGTAGTTGCTAATGTTAGATATTAACCGAAAATACATTTTGTAAAACAATGTATTCTTACTATATATTATGAAAAATAAAAATTACATAATATTTTATTTAAACACTTTCATAGGCATGCCCGTTCATTTTTAAAGTAATATTTAACCAAGAATACAACATAAAAACAATGCATATAATATCTCTAAATTTTGTGACATTTACTTTGAAATTTTTTATTTTGTTGAAAGAAATGCTCATGATGAACGTAAAGATTATGTCAAAACTGGATGATGGATCTCAAGTTGCTGTATGAAAAATATGACTTAAATATTTATCTTTTTTAATTACAAATACAAAATTTTTTTACAAACATAATGTTTGTAGATAAGTGCAAAAAATTTCAACAGAATCTAATTTTTAGACTTCATTATTTAATTTTCTGATGCATGCTATTCTGTACCCCTCCCTCATTGATAAAAGTCAAAAGACAGCAAGCACAAGATCATGATTGGCACTAACATCTCCGTGGATTCATAGTTATATAAATGGCTTTAGAATAGTGAAATAAATTACTTATGTGAAAACATATATAAACAATGAGTACATTATTTAAAAGAGGCAAAAATAAACTTTAAATAATAATAAACTTTAAAATAATCAAATGCTGAAAATTAGCAAATATTGTATACAATATTGCAGTGGAGGAAAACTTAAAATTTCAAGAATAAAAAAATTAACTAATGATTCAAACAAAATTGAAACTAATCATGTGTATGAAAAATAAAAAATAAACATTTATCCTCTTAATTAAACTACTTTTGCATTTAGATAACCCACTGAAGGTTATCAAAAGTTTACAGGAAGAAACAATTAGAAGCATTTGAAAAATATATATATATGAAAAAAATAGCAAACATCAGTCAGATGACCAAATCAATTTATGTCAAGAACTAAATTTAACAGAGATCAAATAAATCATGCAGGATTTAAAAATAACAATAGAACAAACACATTAGAAGTATTAAGAGGTTTTAAAAATAAAAATTAAACAGGTCCAAAAATATTAAATTTGTAAAAATATTTTATTATGGTTAAACCTAAAAAATTAATCACTTAATAAAAATATATATATAGCTAAGTTATTTGCTCAAAATAGGATGAAATAACTAGGAATTAAGCTTGATCATTGTTATAATAATTGGCCATAGCTTGCTATCCCCTTAATGCAAATATCTACACATACACATCTGTATGTGTGTGTAAAGAAAAGAATACATATGAATATATAGAATTAGCTGAATATATCACTAGCTGAAAATTCAAATATAAAATATTTTATAAAATAGATATTTGTATGACATTACAATACTAGCCAAAACAACAAAATTTTATTAAAATTCTTCCTCAACAATGGTTTCATCTATTAACATGATTGTGGAAGAAATTTAGTAAAATTTTGTTGTTTTAGCTAGTACTGTAGTGTTACATGAATTTCTATTTTATTTTTATTTGCTAGTATAGTATTAGGTAGTATTTAAATTATGTTATATATGAATATATGTATTTTTTTAAATGTCTGTCAATTATAATCTTTTAATTATCATAAATTTAAATTCTTTTTTTCATAAAAATGATCACTTTCTCAACTCATTTAACATTTTGATAAAAGGGATCAGCTGAAGTTAAAGCTATTTATTATATATTCCTACAGTGATTTCTTAACATTTGTGAAGTTTCTCAATATAATGACAAACTCAAAATTATCCTATGAACCTTATACCAACAAAAAAAAAAAAACAATTTTTAGAAAAGATGAGGCCAGTAGCTAGTAATAAATCAGAAGAATCCAAAGTAAATTATTACATCGTTTTAAAATATATATATGTTTGTAAAATTTTCTGCCCAAAGACATCGATAATTATTACAAAATGATTGACATGGGATTAATGATAACAATAATCATTTGTAGTAATTAGTTACAGCATGCCAATCAATTTATTCTAGCATTTAATTTTTAAAGACATTTTCACATGCTTTTTTTCAGAAAATTGAAACATTGAATATAAATAATACAGATAAATAAATTTAATATCCAATTTATATTCAGTAAAGCATAGTTTAAAAATAATAATGAAAACAATAGATAAAATTTGTAATATGTAACTAATTTGAAGAATATTATCTTTCTAAAAAAAAAAAGATTAAATGTATCGGACTGCAATTCTAAAACAATAATTAACACAAGTTCATAATAATTATAAAATAAATATAAAAAAAATGGCAAGGAAACTGATAAAAGAGAATAAATCTCAAAGGTATTCAACATTTTTATTTGGGAAAAAAATTATTTCAGCAATAACAAGAAAAGATAGCACATTTACTATAAACTGGAAAGATATCATGAAATATTAGTTTCAAAAGAGAATTTTTTTGATAAAAATACTTAGTATATTAATTACAATAGAAATGAAAAATAAAAGCTATATAAAGAACTTGACATATTTACAATTTGTTAAATTCGGGGGGGGGGGGCACACTATATATTGCTAAACATACAAAATTGAAATGAATTTACCAGCCATTAAAACAAATTTGAGAAATTATAATTAAAATATCTCATTATAGGTTTGAGCATTGGTGAATAAGTGACCATGTAGCTACAAATATATCTATCTGAAAAAGTAATTTTTGGTCTCTCTTTAAATATTTGAAAACTAGGCACTGTTCATAAACCTGGGATCTTAACTGTAAATATAGGGGATTTGAACTCAGATTTCCAAGCACCCTTCAACTATCCAAACTATCTCATACAACTGATACACATGACCACACACATGTAGAAAAGATAAATAATCACCAATATACGCATTTCATGCTAAACCAGCACTCATCAGTTGGTCCAGATTATCATCTCCCACACATATATATAATCAGTGCTCAGTTAATATTGAGATAGCAAATCTTCACACTTCAATGGTCAGGCTTCAATCCACTCCAACCTCCAACTAGTTTGTTTTCTAAATGTGTTCATGAGTGTTCTTGTATCACTGTTGTAACCTATAAATGTGATGATTCTAAATTCTGCAAAGCAAACTTTTTGAAATACTGATCGATTGAATTGTGCTATTATTTTTTTGAAGTCTTTTAGTGATGTATGATTGAGCATCTTGTAGACAACTACATTTTAAAAAATAGCTATTTTGATCTTCTTCCTTGAAACATAATTGATATGATCATTTCTGTGGTGCTAAGATTTCTCTTATACCTCAAAAAATATAATGAAGCTAAGACCACCTATTTAATTTTAGCAAGAAATCAAAATATTTTGGCTCACGAGTCCAATACTTACATTTTCTTATTAGTTGCCTATTATTAATGCCAAGCAATGGAGTCAGCCACTTCATTTATGTTTGAATATAAAAGAGCATGAATTTTCCAATACTGCCATTTTTCTGGTGGAAATTTTATTGTAATATTTGTCATTGTTAACTGGTGCTAGAACTGTTTGAAGAGGCTTTGTATATGGGCCTGTCTGTTGGTGTTACCTTAAGTATTGTTTTCAGATGAGGAAAGATAGCATGAAATATATGGAAAAATTCTACAAAGGAAACTATGTATAGATTGAATACTGTTATTCTAATATGCTTCATTCTTAATCCATTATTACATTCAGAAGTTTTCTCAATTTCAAAAAACATTCAAATACATACCTGCAATTAAAATGGTAAAAAAAAAAAAAAAAAATCTTAAAAAGTTTGCCTATACTTGTTGCTTAAAAAAAAATTAAATTTAATGAGAATAAATCGAACAATATTAAATATAATTTATTAAATCTAATTTGTTAGTGAATATTGCTTAAAAAGTAAAGCAAAATAAATGTAATTTATTAAATATAATTTAAATTATCAAATATTACTTTAAAAAAATTAAACATAAAAATAAATTTAAATTTATTGCTTAAGTTTATTTGATTACCAAAAAATTTTGCATTATAAATGTAGAAAATAAGTTAGTAATGAAAAATCCTATTCTTCTTTTATGCTATTATAATTACCTAAATATTAGATGATTCACTATCATTACTTTTCTATTGTCCTTTGGGAAGAAACATTTAGTGCAGAATTGCAAACTTTTTTATTTTTAAATTTCATGCAAACTGATATGATCTTTTAACAAATCAACCTTTTCACAACTAAGTTTTTTTATATAAATTATAATCTGTGTTAAGTTTCATGATGATGAGTGCAAAAATGACCGAATACTAGATGATTCTCTAGCACTATTTTTGCATTGACATTTCTTTCAAGGATAATAACATTAAGCATAAAACTGCAAATGTTTTGCTTTCATATTTCATACACAGATGAGAAACAATAATGGATTTTTTTAACAATTCAACTTTTTCAGAAAAGCACATTTTAGCTAATGCAAAAATACTCAGATGTTAAAAATTTTAGACATTTTTTTTTTTGTTTCACTTCTATTTAATGAAGTTTTAGCGTAGAATTATCAATTCGGTTTTATATATTGTGCACAATTGAAAATCAACATGAAGTATATGCATACACATAGCATATAGATAAATGTTCTGACCAAATTTTTTTAATAATTTAAGTTTTACAATAATAAATGCAAAATGGACTGTATTCTTCGAGATAACATTTTTGCAATATGTTTGCAATGCTATAAAGAATGATCACAAAGTATTTGAAGAATATAAATGTTCAAATTCATCGGTTTCTGAATAACAGCAATCTACCTGTAGCAATAAAGGACAGAAAAACAAACTATAGCAATCTACCTGTAGCAATAAAAGACAGAAAAACAAACTTGTCCACAAAATTACAATACCGACTAAAATAAATATTATAAATAAAGAGACAGATGTGCAATTAAATCTGCGAAGAAAAAATGCTCCAAATATTAACGGAATCACTTTAAATATTTTAAATGAAGCAGATCAAAATACAATGTATTGGCAGATCATACAGCAAATATTTAAATGATAAAACTATATATTAGATGACTGAAAGAAAACAATGACATTTTTTTTTAAAAAAAGAATATTAGAAATCACAACAGTTTTGTCATATATATTTTCTAAGTCATTAAAAATAACCTGCAGAAAACTTTAAACTCAAACCAACAAAGAGTACAAACTAGATTTAGAAATGATTATAGGATAGTAAACATCCATGTATAAGTAAACTATTATTTAAAACCTGTGTTCAAATCATTTTCAGATTTAGAAAATTTTTAAACATGAACAAAGTCATTAAAATACAAATCTGTAATTATATCAGTAAATTTAAAAATATTTAAAGATTAGGCATGTCTTTGTGTGATTTAAATGTAATTTATCAAGCATGATCACTATAAAAAAATTAATAAAATAAATTTAAATTCATTATTTATATTTATTTGACTGCTAAGTGGTTGAAATATAAATACTATACTGCAATAAAAATTACACCATTTCTGTGAAACTAAAATTAATGATGAAAATAGTCGTTTAATTTATTAGTAGAAGTATCAACTTAAATTTACTATTCGCAAATCTAAATATCAACAGTTCAAATCTCATATGAGTACTGTCACTGATCAGCCAGCAAATAACTGAAGAAGAGAGAATAATACCACTTGAAACATTATATTAGCCTGTATTTAATTATTAATAGTTGAATGTAATTTAAAAAGTTTAAATAAGATTGAATTTCTCTAAAAACATTTAACAATTAAACTACATAATAGAAATAATTCAAATATAATTACAAGCAAAATGTCAGCATTATAAACTTTCACATAAACATAATATTCATAAAGCAAATAAATAAGTCTTCATAAAGAATATAATATGAACACATATTGTTTGACCATGTTTTGTTACACACTTACTAATGCGTTCATGTCTGGACATTAAAACTGTAACCATTACTTTTTTTTCCTTTAATTTAATTTCTAGTATTGAATAATTAACAATTTCACACAGTTTACAGTAAGTTAATTTTTTTTTATAAAAACATGTTATGGGTTTTTAACTCTGGTCATATACTTTTTCTTTTGATGTTAGCTAATGTAATAATTTAGCAATCTAAAATTAAAAACTCCTACTGAAAAAAATTTGTTTTGTTATTGAAAATAAATGTTTAACATAGAATTATAATTCCTTGGCCTATGGAACATGAAGACAGTTTAGTATTTTGTTAAATTAAGAATTAGTTTAATTTTTTTTATAAAAATATTTGACATCAGCTAAAGTAGAAGTAATCTGACAATATCATATTTGTATTGTTTCATTTTTTTATATAAATGGAAATAAATTTTTATCAGAAAATTGATAATTTTTATTTATATATCATGGACTATTGAGAATATTACATATCATTCTGATTTGAATCTGATTTTCTTTTAACAATTCAATTTTTTTTAATAATGTGTTCATTATGAAAATTATAGTCTGAATATATCTTTATGATATTGTGCTGGCAAACCTAAAAATATTCAGAAAAATAGAAGAATTTGAATTCATGCAATTTGGATTAAAAATAGCGTATTCGTATTAAAAAAAAAAATACAGAATAGATGTATTATTAAGCTATTTTGCATTAGATTTGTAGATTGCAAAAATACATATGAATTACAAGCAATTTTGTTGTGATTAGAGCTTTGAAATATCATATCATAAAACCAAAATATTGTCAAGTCTTCAGAGCTGCTAGAAATATTTTAAAAATTGTAAGCCGAAAATAAAAAAAGTAAGGGTAAAGATATGTACTTAAAAAAATTAAATAATCTTCAATAGGTTTTCAAAAAAGAAAACCAGATGTATTTAAAAATTATAAATATAATGAAGAAAAAATAGTATAAATAGAACATAATGAATGAAACCAACCACAACTTGGATGAAATGTTTTCAACAGCAATAATATTAAAAACAAGATGTTTGCTTATTGATCTCAAGTGGAAGAAACAATAAAGAGACTGCAAACCATACAGTGAAATATGGATTAGGATTAAGAAGGGCAAATCAAAATGAAATATAAGAATAAAAAAACAAATAGTTATTACTAACTTATTGAAAGAATTAAAATGATAAAATGTAGTTGGATTAAATATATTTTAGAAGGAAAAAAACAGATAACGAAGTGATAAACTGCATCCCAAAAGATTTTAAGACTTAGAAACAAATCATGTATAAGACTCAGGGATGAGATAATGAAGTTTGCTATGAATGGAAAAAAACTCAAAAGAGTATTTAAAGTGGATCAACAATGGCTAAAAATAATGATAAATAAAACATTAGAAAATACTTTAGGAACAACAGAAAGTAGAAAATTATTATGATTATACAATAATAATAAAAAACACTTTGATCAGAGACAGTGATGGTTTCTTTGCAATTGTTTTCCATTAACAAATTTTAGCATAAAAAGTATTAAAGGGTATTTGACATTTAAATAACAATTTTGTATTTATAATTTATATTTCTAGGTTTGGTTAATTAAGATAGAGATATTTTCTTTTTTATATTATTTTATTAATCATTTAATGACAATGAAATAAAAAATAAAAAAATTTAATTCATAATCAATTATTGTTAGTTTTAGATTCCCAAATATTTAATTATTCCCATTCTTATAATTAAATGTAATAAACTTTAACTTATTAAAATAAGATCTTAGTGAACATTTTAGACTAAGCAACTCATGTAATCTTGATCATACAACACAATGGAGAGTGATAAACAAAACTAATAGATAGCATGGAAATGGCAGTCAGTAAGTAAAAAAAAAAAGCAAAGTGAATGGAATTCTAGCAGTAAGTATGAAATCTTTATTAATACTTTCTAGTAATCAACTGAACAATGTATTTTTTTTTAATTATTTTCATAGTATCATATACATTTTAATAATTATAAGGACTCATTAATTGTATATATCTAGTTTAATTATTACAATCAATATGTTAAAAGAGATGTTGTCTAGCCTTGTATAGTTAATTATGAGTTTATAAATTAATTTCAGTCTGAATTACCAACAATGTTGACAAAGGTATGCTTACAAACATCGGACCTACCAATAATAGGTGGATTCATTTTATTATTGATCCTTTGTTCAACATTTAGAGTGATTTTAAGTCATAGTCTGGGGGGATGATGATGTACTATCTTTGATTACACATACATTGACCTATGAATAATTTAAGTTTACATATTAAATTTTGTTTAATTATTACAATCAAGATGTTAATGTGAGGTGCCCTCTCTAACCTTATATAGTTAATTATGAATTTACTAACTCTTAAAGTGTCATATTCCATCTGGGTGATAAATTAATTTCATTCTGAATTAACAACAATGTTGACAAAGGTATGCTTATAAACATCAGAGATAACAAAAATAGATGAATTCATTCTATTCTTGACCTTTGTTCAACATTTAGAGTTCCTTCAAATCATAGCCTGCTTTTGTTTAAATATACATTGAGCTATGTTTAATTTAAAGTTTACATATTAAATTTTATTTAATTATTACAATCAAGATGTTAAGTGAGATGCTGTCTCTAGCCTTGTATAGTTAATTATTAGTTTAAAAACTCTTAGTGTCACATTCCATCTGGGTGATAAATAAATTTCACTTTGAATTACCAAGGATGTTGACAAAGGTATGCTTATAAACATAAAACTAGGGGATATTCATTCTATTCTTGATCCTTTGTTCAACATTTAGAATGCTTTTAAGTCATAGTCTCGGAGAGGATGATTTACTCATTTTGTTTACATATGATATCATCATCGTCAACCATTATCCATCCACTGCAGGATGGTCTCTCCAAGTTCAATCCATTTCTTTTTCAGATTTCTAGCCTCTCTTCTTCGCATTACTCCTGCACAGTTTCTTATTTCATCCATCCCACAAGTAGTTGCTTTCTGGATCTTTTACAATCTCCTGCAATCCAGTTTAAGATTTCAATTGTCCATCTATTATCACCTCTTCTAGCAATATGTCCAGCCCAACTCCAGTCTTTTAATTCTTTCAACGATGTCAGCAATACCTTTGTTCTCTTACCCACATATTGTGTTTTCGATCTCTTCTTGTTACTCCTAACATGCATATCTCCATACTTCTTTAAGTGGTCTGAAGTCTTTGTACTGCTCTTCTGTTAAGTGTCCAAATTTCAGATCCATAAGTAAAAACTGGTAAAACATATTTATTAAGAACCTTCCTTTTCAAACACATCGGCATATTTCCTTTTAGTATCAAGTTATTTCTACCAAAAGCACTCCAACCAAGTTTAATTCTATGATTAATCCCATCCATTATGTTTTCATCTGTAGTAATAATCTGACCAAAGTATATGTAGTTGTTAACTGCTTCTAATTCATCACAAACAATATTTTCTTTTGAGAAAATCCCTTGAACATTACTTTAGTCTTTTTAACATTTACCTTTAATTCTACTTTATAACTTTTATCTGATAACTCTTGCAAAATTTCCTGAAGATCTAAAGCATTATTCGCAAAAACAGTTACATCATCTGCAAAATCTAAATGACTTAAATAATTTCCATTTATTTTTACTCCTTTAGCTTCCCATTTTAATCCACAAAATATTTCTTGCAGCACTGCTGTAAAGTTTTAGAGATATGGAGTCACCTTGTCTTATACCCTTGTTACTCTTAACCTTCCTATTATCATTATATAATCTAATTGTTGCTGTTGCATTTTTATAAATATTCTTCAGAATATGACAATATTCTGGGTCTAGATCTTAATGATCCAATGCTTTAATCATTGAAGAAATGCTTATAGAATCAAATGCCTTTTCATAGTCTACAAATCCAAAACATAATGGAAACTCATATTCATTGGTCCTTTCTATAATTTCTCTCAATACCTGGATATGATCTACTGTACTAAAACCACTTTTAAATCCTGCTTATTCTCTTGGTTGGTTGAAATTCTATGTTCTCTCTAGATGAGTTGTAATTATCTTGATAAAAATTTTATGTAAAACTGATAAAAGGTTGATAGGTCTGTAATTTCTAATAACTTCTTTATCACCTTTTTAAATATTAATATTAATACTGCATTCTTCCAGTCATCTGGCACATCTTTATTATTTAGACATTTGGTATATAACTTTGCCAAAAAAAAATTCTATTTCTTCACCTGCTTCTTTTAATATATTGATTATAATTCCATCCTTTCTTCATGAATTTAATTGCATGTCTCACTTCTTCATTTAGAATTCTGGGCAATTCAGAAGATATAATAGATGTAGGAGGCATGCATTTATTCTTTACTACTATATAATTCTTGATACAACTCTTGTACACATTTCATGATGCATCTCCCTTTTTATTAATAGTTCCATCTTTTTTTCTTATTGCAGATATGTTTCCTACCAACACCAAAATGTTGTTTTACACTCTTGAGACTTTTATTCTCTTCTACAGCTTTTCGTGCTAGTTCACAATATTTCCTTATATCATTATCAACTCTTTTTCCACCATTTTATAAAATTGAAAATATTCAATACTTTTTAATGCATCATTTATATATTCATATTTCTTCTTTTCATCATAAATTCTCTAGTCCCAGAGAAATTTTATTGGTCAATTGCTTTTTTCTTATTGTTGTTTACATATACATTGGGCTATATGTTTAATTTAAAGTTTATATCTTTATTAATAAATTAATTTTGTCTTTTTATTTCTTTCTCACAGTGAAACTATGTTTGCTCATATCTCAGTTGTTTTAATATTTACACTAACAATACAAAACAGTGATAGACTCAAACAGTATTTTTTTTTTTTTTTTTGGAATGTCATAATAGGAAAGATAGTCTGCAATAGTCTATAAATACATCTATTGTTAAAAAGAAAATCCTAAAAAAGTAATTAAACAGTTAATCAATGTTGTATAATGGTGTAATTTATGATGTGAACATATGCAAGAAGTCCCCCACCCACACCACGCGCACACACACTAATAAATGCAAATATTGAACAGAAGACTAAGAATTATAATTATTTATAATTAAGTCAAATTAATGCTAATAAATAAGCATAAATTTTAGAAAAAATTGAATTATTGTAAAGTATAACAATGCAATATTTTATTGATTAATGTTGATTTCTTTTTTTAGTGTTGCATTTTTTTTGATGCCACTAGTAATATTTTTAGTAAAAATTATATTATTATTTATTACCAATATATGTTATTAAATTTGTTCATAATATATATTATACTGATGTTTGTCTAGTTTGACCAGTACATATATATTGTACCCTTTTTATTAGGTCTAAACAGGTTTTGTAAGACACATTCTCTAAATTTTAAAATTAGTAGAGATTTAAAGATTGTAAGTTGTATAGCAATGTTAGGGTTTTAAGAGCTTTGTTAAGATTAAGTTAAAGGTATAAATATTTAAAAGCTGTGTTAAAATGTTAAAATTACAAAGTAAAAGGTAAATATTATAATTTTGTATGGTTGGAAGAACAGGCCATAATGATAATAATGAGTTATATACTAAAAGTCTTGTTAAGCAAAGTGTTGAAAGCTAATTTTTAAATAATGATTTAAAATTAAATAAATTACTAAATGTATTTAATAAAAATAGATTTAAAATTTATATTATAATTATTTATTAATAGTTTAGTATTTTGTGGGATGTACAAATGTATTCAATTTTCTTTATTGCTTTAAATAATGTCAAAATTATTATTCCAAATTCTATTACTACATTTTTATTATTTTTTATAATATATTTTGTGTAATTAATATTTATTCAGTTGATTGCAGACAGTGAATATAAAAAATTGCAACACATTTGTCTGGTTTTTAAAAGTCATGTGACTAACAATCTATGTATTTTATTGTGTGCTTGCAAGGTTTTACAAAAGTTTCAAAATTACTTTCAGAATTCTTTTTAAAAAATCGAAAACATTTGTATATCATAAAAAGTAAATGTTAGGAAATTATTTAATTGATTGCCTTTAAAATAGTTGTAGTAGTTAAAATTTAAAAAATAGATACATTAAAATTAAATATTAGATAAGTTGATAAAGAATTATTTTTAAAATGTTGTTTTAAAGTGTTTAATTTGTTAGGTGAAAGTATAAAATTAATTTAGAATTAAATTTTGTAATAATATTTAATATTATAGTATGAATCATAAATTTTATTTCTAAATTTTAATTACACAAAAATGACAAGTATGTAAATTAGATCATAAGTTGAAGATTAAATAACCAATCAGATTGCAAGTTATGTCTGGTATATAAGTGGATGCTCTCATTTTTCAGACATTGACATATATTATTAATACAATAAACACATCATCATCAACAGTCAATTAGTCTTAATTATTTAAATATTTTCATTATTTTAAAAAAAAATTGAAGGATTATCAATTTATTAAGTCAAACCAATAATGTGTCATTAAATTAAATCAATTCCCTGCTAGTTATTTTTATTAAAGCTTAAGCCAACTTCACGATAAAACTATGGATTATATACCAGAGATAATATTCCTAAAATTTGTGTTAACAATGAAAATAAAGCTAATAAAGAAAAATATGATTTTAAATATGTTAAGAAATAATTTTTCTAATTATTTATCTTGAATGCTTTGGATATTTGCAAGAATATTATGTGGAAATAGTACTCAAAAAACTAGCATGTTTATGCATTATATTTTAAAAATTTTAAAGACTTTATTTGTATGACAAAAAATTATATGGAAAAGACTTTAATATTTCTTAAAATTAGGAAATGAATTTAATATTGAACTTATAAGAAAAGTATATTGTTTATGCTAACTGCAGTATTTTAAAAAAAATTGCAGTAAATCTTTTGAAAAGATATTGATTTAAAAGTTATTACAAATCTTTCTTGGCAAAAAATGATTGAAAGAAAAAGATAAACATTATTACGGATATTAATTGCTTTAGCAAGTTCTTGTCAAATGATTGTGGTATATAAAAAACTTGTACTCTTAATTATTCGTAAGAAATAAAATAAAATGGATAATTAAAAAATAAATATCCTGACTGAAGAAAGATATTATGGAACATTTAAAAATATAGTTATAATTGATTATATCTGTATTACTATAAAATATTTTTGAATGGAATATAAAAATGTGTATTTTCCATAAATAAACATCTTGAGTTTGTATTGCCAATAAGGATGCATCTAAAGCCGGTATAATACAAGTGAATGAAAAAAACTCTGCAGATTTCTTATAAAATCTTTTCAAGTGAAATCACATTAATAATAATTAGTATCCTGGAGGCTACAGATAATTGACTGTGTTTTTTATAGACTTTTAGAACAGGATTAATAATGTATATTCAAATACTATTTGGATTTAAAAGTCGACATTTTTTTTTTTATTTGTGAGCAACCATGTCACAGAAGCAGGAACGTTTTGTGCTAAAGGACTTTCAGATGATATTGGTCGCATAGCAACTGCGTCGGAAATTTACTTGAAAATATTGAGTTGGAAGGAAGAAAAAACTTTTTAAAATTGTACTATATGAAGAGAAGAGATGGAGATTCATAAATTTAGTTTCATCATTTTACAGAAACTAACTGTAGTATTATGATTTTATTGTTAAGATAGGAAAGATTACACTTTACATATTTTTATTTATTCTAACAACATTAACATTAAAATTTTAAAAATATATATATATTTTAATATTTTTAAAGTTTTTTTGCAAACATTTTTAAAAATATAATTGGTATATTGAAAGATTGATATTTATAAATTAATATGTTGTCTTATGCTATAATTGAACCAGAAGATGTCTAAAAAATAATGACTTACAAGTGAAGAGTCATTAGGTAAAATTTTATAAAATTCTATATGAAGTATATTTTATTATTATGATTTTTTAGAGTTGCTTGGAATATTTTTGAAATATTACTTTATTATATAAACGTATGAACATGTGTGTGTGCATTAATTACACATAATTTTTTATTATTATTATTCTAAGATAAGCTATGATTTTTTAGAAAAATATGCCCTTTATTTTCTATTATATTGCACAGTTTAATATAATTCATTGATACTCATAATTTTTTATATGATTCTTTACTGAATAAACCATACTTTTGAAATATTTGAACATTGATTTTAATATTCTTAAAACAAAGTCATTTGTATTTTTAGTGCTGAGATTTTTAAGTGAAATAAAATCTTTTTCTTATTGTAGTTCTGGATTGATAGTATCATATGTTAACTTTGTTTGTTATTAGGAGTAATACTAGTTATTTTGCGATGTACATTGTTAAATCTATTGTGAAGTTTTAATCGGTAGTGACTAGTCCCAGGAATACATAAGGAAACCTTGGTATATGTAGGATCTATGAAGAAGATAGGAAGTAGCCTATAATTTTATCTTAGTAGTTTTATGCAAGTACAATTAACATGCCCTGTGTCTTGTATAGATTTTCCATGAAGTGTTTTTTGGTATTGTTGTATTTTTTAAAATGTTCAATTGAGTGCTGAATAAATAGCCTGGACATTATTTTTAAAGGTATTGGACAGAAAAGTCATACCTATTCTTTCACACTGTTTCCATGTGGCTTATTAATATGTTTTATACTATTGAGTCTTTATTCTAGTCATTCCTTCATGTCTTATGCATTGTATTGCTATCTTAATTTAAACAGTTATTACATCGTGTAGCATAGTATTGTATGAAAAGAAAATAATGAGTAATTTTGGATTGCAGTATTGTTATTTCAAAAGAAATAAGATAGATTTTTTTTTATTGTTTGGATTGAGAGTAAAATTATAAAGAATCATAAATACTTTTTCATATTTTATTAAACAGTTTGGATGATAAAGAAATGACAACTATTCATGATATTTTAAAATAATTTTGATATTTTTTGATGTTTACACAAAGCAATGCATATTTTAAAGATGAAAACATAAAAATGGACAACACGAAGTCTGAGGAATGTTTTGTATTTTTTGAATATTATTTTATATGGTTTTCTTTTGAAAAACATAAAATATATAAGGATTGAGAATGGTGCCAAGCAAGTAGTATCTAGAATAGCATTAGCATTATTTTTTGTTAAAGTCAATTTCTATTGAATGAACACTAAAGCACATTTTTAAAAAAATTAACATTATTTTAGTATTGATATTGTTGTGTACATTGAATTAAAGCTATATCATCTATTTACTTGATTAGTAAACAATTGCATTACATTATGAAGTGCAGGTTTAGATTACCTTTTATTTTATATTATATAACAATTAATGCATAAGTTAAGCAGTACATAAGTCAGAGTGAAGGCTTATTTACTTACCGATTTTATTATTTTGGCATAATCAAAATATGTAACCTAATCTTTTAATTAGATTTATATTTGTTAGATTTTATTAAGGATACTCGTAAATATTGTATATAGTTTTGTTTTATTATAATGAAAAGTAAAATAAATTTGTTAAATTGTTTTTATAAATCTCTGTGTTATTGTGTTGATTTATTCACAATCAGAAATACATGATTAAGAGAATCCAAAATAAATATGATACATTTGCACAGTAAAAATAAATTATTTATTTTTAAGAAATGAAAATTATCCAGAATATGATAATTGAATGATTTTTCTTTTGCAATAATATTATTATTTTCATAATGGACTACACAATTTACTGCATAGAAATTTAATATTGTTTGTTGTCACATATTTCATATTAGGCCATATTAAGATGCCACGTGAGAAGTAAAAGAATTATATTATTATTATTGTTATTATCATTATTATTAGTTATCATAGAGTTAAACAGTTGCTTGATTATTATTATTATTATTAGTTAGGTGTAGTTAGGAATGATGCAAAATCCCTTGTCATACTTGGCTACAGTAGATATTTTTAAAATTGATTATATTTATTTTTCAAGAACCTGATATTATTATAATTGTATTTTAGTAAAAGAGATTAGAGTTTTAGTTTAGTAAAAGAATACTAAATTACTTATTATTGTTAAAGTCATAAGAATACTATGAATTTATTATTATTATTTGACATAATAGGGGGATAGTGCTCTTATGCCATTGAGGTTGTATCTTGTGGGATATAGGCTCAATGTAATTCATTACTGATTTACTTTCACTAAATTGTCTCATGATTTATTATTTTTTTATTAGTTTAATTTTCATAAATTGAACCACATATCATTTATTAATTATTTAGAGCTAGTCAAATGGTAGAAATTATGATAGGATATTGTTATTATTTATTATAGTAAAATTATATAAATTTTAGCCGGAATCTTATTATTTATTGAGCTAGTTTTTTTATTTTCTATTTATGTATCGAACAGTATATTCAGTTAATGATGCTGTATCAAGCATTACACAATATGGTAATATACCAAAATATTACAAAGAAAAAAAACAATCCAATCATATGATATAATAAATCTCATATATATAGTAAAAATATGTATGAGTTTCAATTTTAGATAATGAGTCCAAATTTTGTTTGACATATATAAAAGAAGTCACAGAAGAATATAATATTCGCTCTCTTAGATTTGTGAATAATGCTAGAACTTCAGAAAATCTTATAAGAATTATAAGATGAATTTAAAAATAGGCCTAAAAATAAATGCTAAAAACTTTATAGATATATTAATAATAAAAAAAGACTAATGTGACCAAAAGATAAAATTTTATATCAACTAATGTTTCTACTGATTATCATTCTCAACAACATGAAGGATTACTAAAAGAAGAAAAATATATATTATACAGTTTTGTAATATAATTCTACAAGTATAATCAATATACAAAAAGGATTACATAAACTCTAACATCTTGGATTTGCCAAATCTACTAATTAGTTACGAGCCACTAAAAAACATACAATTAAAGGAGATTTGAACCCATACTTTCAAGCTCTCTTCAGATATCCAATATATCCCATACAACTGATACACATGACCACATACACCAGGAAAAAAAAAAGATCTTGAATATACATATTTCATGCCAAACCAACACTCATCAGTTGGTTCAGATCATCATCTCCCACGCATAAAGATAGCAAATATTCAAACTTTAATGGACAGACTTCAATCTACCTTACCATCCAACTCTTCAGTCTGCCATACCGTTGAAAATCTGATAATGGAATGCCCAAATCCCCTGATGATTCCAATATTACTGTCATGTCCATGTGGTCTTTAAGTCACTCTGATCCCTCATGTATAAAATCTTGTCTATTTAAATACACAGATGAGGAATAAACAGGATATAGGCTGAATCTGTAATATTTAAATACAGGTATACTTTATATCCCTGGAGTTTAAATGTAATTATATGGGATTTGAAACCAAGCTCTCTTCAGCTATTCAATCTATCTTATACAACTGTCAAACATGATCACACACATGTGATAAAGAGAATTCATCTCCAATAATGTATTTCATGCTGTTAAACCAATACTCATCCGTTGGTTCAGATAATCATTTCCAACACAAATATCTTCAAACTTAATGAATAGATCTCAATCTACTTCCTCCCTCCAAATCTTCAGCCATTCATACCATTGAAAATCTGATGATGAAATGCCAAATTCCTTGATGGTACCAATATTATTGTCATGCCTATGTTGACTGTAAGTCATTCTAATCCCTCATGTATATGATCTTGTTCATTTAAACACAGAGAAAAGGGATGGGCAAGATACAGGATGAATCTGTAATATTTAAATACAGCTATACTTTATATCCCTGGAATTTAGATGTAATTACAGTGGATTTGAACTCAGACTTTCAAGCTCCCTCAACTATCCAATCTATCTCATACACCTGATATGCATGAGCACACACGTGATAAAGATAAATGATCTCCAATATATGTATTTCATGCTTAACCAGCACTCATCTGTTGTCCAGATCATCATTTCCCAACACATATATAGAAACAGTGCTTGGTTGATATTAAGATGGCAAATCTTCAAACCGAATGTTGATTATATATCTGCATGGGAGATGATCTGGGCCAACTAATGATTGCTGGTTCAGCATGAAATGTATATTGGAGGGCATCTTTTTCACATGTGTGTGGTCATGTGCATCCGTTGTATGAGATAGATTGGATAGCTGAAGAGAGCTTGAAAGTCTGGATTCTCTATAGTTACATCTGAACTCCAGGAGCATAAAGTATATCTGTATTTAAATATTACAGATTCAGCCTGTATCATGTCCAACTCTCTTCTGTGTATTTAAATGGACAAGATCCTACACATGAGGCTTCAGAGTGACATGACAATAATATTGGCAAGGATTTGGATATTCTATCATCATATGGGTGGCCGAAGAGTTGGAGAGGGAGTAGAATGACGCCTGTCCATTAAAGTTTTGAACATTTGATATTTTAATATAAACTGAGCACTGATTATATATGTGAGTGGGAGATGATCTAAACCAACTGATGAGTGCTGAGTCAGCATGAAATATGTATACTGGCAATCATTTATCTTTTTCACATGTATGTGGTCATGTGTATCGGTGGCATGAGATAAATTGGATAAGGGAAGGAAGCTTGAAAATTTGGGTTCAAATCCCCTATAATTATCTAACCTTCAGGGGTATAAAGTATACCTATATTTAAATATTAAAAAACATACAGTATATATATGTATGCATTGTTCATATAAAATAATTTTTCTGTCAATTTATTAAACTTATAAAATTCTACATTAGCTCATAATTGGATTTTCGAGAAATAAAGTCCGATTATTTATTTATTTATAAGCTAAATGAATATCAGTAAATTACATATATGTGCAAACTAATCACACGCATTGAACAATCTTTTTAATTTCAGTATTACGCGGCTAATCATTAATTGCATTATTACTTCATATAGCAATATCCCCTTTCTCTCTTAAATCTCTAAATTTGAAAGGAAACAAAATTACTTTGCCAAATTGTTTGCTTATTTTCTAATCACTTTATATATATAATGAAAAAGATTAAAGATAAATAAATACTCAGCAATGCCAATAATTTATAAATAGATAAAAGATTTTTTTTTTAAAAAAAAAAAAGATGAGATTTACTGTTAAAAAACCCTACACATAATATTTAAAAACCAAAATTCAACAAATAGCCAAAAGGAAATTCCATTTACTTCGACCACAAATGACAGGAAAATTATTTTCATTTATGATATTGCACCTAATATTGTGTAGCAACAAGATAATAACCATGACCTACTTCTTCACATTTAAAAAAGAAAAAAAATTGGACAGGTTACACACCCTCTTAAGCAGCCAATCACAGCAATTATGACTTTCAGTTTGACCTGCCCTTGAACTATATAAAACAGCATATACCAAATGAACCAATCATATAGCAGGAAGTAATGAACAAATACACAGGAAAGAAAGAATCAGCGTTTTTTTTTTTTAACACTAGAAAGAAGTTCTGGATGAATGATGGAATCTTAATGATCTAGTTATTTCGAATGTTTTAGTAAGTTCAAAGTTGATCCGCTTAAAAAGAAAACGTTAAAAAGGCAAAAGTAATAAATTACAAAAAATTAAAATCAGTTTTCAAAAAAAAATTATATATTTTTTTTGCCCCGTTGCACTTAACATGTGGGTAAGGAGCCTATATATATACAGACAGAATCACACATACATATCATAGCTATGCTGCCTATTTAAAAAAAAATATGTGATCAAAATTTATCTCCAAACTATACTTTTTACACTTTCTCATCAATGACTACGATAGACGTTAGCAAAATAAACATCTAAACAATCATTAAAATAAACATCTCTAAATAATCATTAGATCACGATATAGTTAAGAATTTGTGAAAATACTAGTAACTATAAGAGAGATGAATTATTATGAAGTAATCATTATAATATATACTGTAATTATTAATCTTTACTATCATACCATTAATCCACTGAAAGATGAAAGACACTGAGTTCAATCCAATTTCTCCAATCTTTAGTTCTTCTTATAAGCATTACTCCAACAAATTTTTGGTTAATCTGTTTAGGATTCTAATCATCATTTTTTTCAAGCAAGAAATCCAGCCCACTTCATTTTCACTGTTAATTCTTTCAATGCTATCAGTGATACATATTGTTTCATTTTTAAATGTTCATCTTCTTTTGTTAATCCTAACATATAATTCATATTTGGCTTTATAATATGCAGTCTCTATTTTGTTCAGTATTATCAATTTTTCCAATTGCAAATTTTTTTTAAATATTAACAAAAGTTTTATATGTTATAAAAAAAAATATGTATAATAGTAACTTTATAAAATTACAATCACACACACAACTATATTTTAAGTGAAGTACAGATTTTGTCGTCATCACCCCCCCCTCATCATCGCCCCCTCCCCTGTTCATCAGTAATTAAAATTAGGTTTTGATTTTTTTAATATCATAGAAATTTTGGATAGTAATTAACAAACACTAATCTCATAAAATCCAATAGAACTTTAATCATAACTGCATTGTATAGATTTATGTAGTACTTGAATTTTTTTTTTTTTTTAAGACAGCTTAACTATTATCAAAAAAGTAATCTGTAGAGATTCCAATTAAGAGCTAGATTTATTAGCATCTCTATTAATAAGGCTTTCAATTTTGGCAGTATATCCATAGATTAGATAGTCATTAACAAGGTGGCTAATGTTTTTGTGTTTGGCTATTAAATTTCATTTAAGAAACAGATGAGAAGAAGACCATAGCTTATCCGGAATCTATTGGTGAGATTCCAATAATACCTACAGATTTAAATTCAAGTAACTTTAGTTGGATTTGTCAAAGGAAATTTGTTTAGAATTTCAGAAGTTCATTTTTTTAGCCATATTTCTTTGATTGTTTGAAAGATTCTTAATTGAATATCCAAAAAGTAGAAATTGATTTGAGATGAGTCTTAAATGTGAAATTATATTTTGAATTTTTGTTAAGTCTGAACTACTTAACAAATTTTTATACATCTTCTGTGAGGAAATTTATCTTTTGATAACTGATGGAAAAATATGTGAAAGAATAAAAACTCATCTAAAGAAGTAGACATGTGTGTATAGTAATTATTTAACTGAATATCAAGAAGTTTAATGTGGTCACTTTTTCTCCAAACAGAAGCATGCTAGTTCTAAGGGAGCTAGCTATCCATAAAGTATTTATATCACAAGCCCAAATAATGCAAGACAATTTTCCAAGAATATTATTTCTAAAAATTATTTTAAATTGATAATCTTATATAGATGAGGAAAATAAATTAGGCTATGAAATATGACCTAAGATTATTCCTCAGAAGCATGGCATATGATTGTATTTCAGCCTATTGTTGCAAATGATTATATTCATGTTACAAGATGTTCCCCTGCTGTTTCAATAAAAAAAAATTGAGCAAACTGTGTTGCATTAAAAATAAGATTCTAGTCTTTGGAAAAAAAAATCCCATTTTTATATCCTCTGGAAAGAATCTCTTTTATGAAGTCAAAGTAATATCATTAGCATAGATAAATTTCCTGCGTTTTATTTCTGAAAAATTGTTGTTAAATATATTAAATGAGAAAAATGAATCCTGTAGGTGTCATAGATTTCATCAAGAGGAGCCATAAATCAACATTTCAAATTTTTAAATTAGAAGTAGATAATTAGATTTATATATATATATTAAAATTACTAAGAAAATTTACACACTATGTTATGTAGCATGAACTAATAATCACTGTTTTCTTTACAATTCATATACTTCAGCACCAGACAATATTCTTAGTTTTGTCTTTGTAACAATACTGGTATTAAGTGTTTGATAATTTTTCATTAAAAATTGAAATTCTGAGATGGATAAATGAAGGCAGAGAAGATACGAAAGAATCCAAATCACAAATGACAGCTTCTAGTATTTATTTTCAATACCAGATGGCAAGAGGCAGAAAATGAAGTGAAAAAAATTCATAAATATGATCCTTCTTACTTGAAATATATATTTATGCTTTCATGCAATGGTACACACAAGTCTATGCAAAAATAATTGCCAAATAATTGTATGAGACTGAAAAACATAATCATCATTTAGATACTCTGCATAATGACTTTATGAGTAAGACACATTAATTTTTTGAAAGAAGGTACGAAGAATTAAAATGGCAAACTAAGTTTTTTTTAAAAGCATATTAAATTAAGTGACAAATTAGTAACAGCTTCTTTCAAAATTGTTGTATTAACTGCTTAAAAAAAAAAAAAAAACTTTATACAATTGGGGAAGATCTAGTCTTATTAACAGTAATAAAAATTTGCAAAACTATCCATGGTTTCAAAATATCAAATCCTTTTAAAAACATTTCTGTATCCAATGACACAATTAAAAAAGAAGAATAAATAGCATTGCCAACAATATCAGATTTATGTTATTATCATGAATCAAGTAAAGTATATATATTTGCCATATAACTTGATAAATCAATTGAGAGTACAAATGATGCTAATTTGGTGATTTTTGTCAAACACCTGTAAAATTTTCAAATTCATAAGACCTGCTGCTTTGTAGAAATTTTTCCAGTACAATAAAAAGACGTTATATTTGAAACTTTTTTTTTAATAGAAAATGAGCTTGAATGGCAAAAGTGCATTGGGGTATGCACAAAAGAGCTGCAGTCATGATTGGCAGGATTTCAGGATTTATTGTGAAAGTTTTATAAGAGAATTAAAAAAAATTTGTTCAAATGCAAATCATGTTCATTGCTTTATCCATAGACAAAACCTAATATTTCAACATATGGAAGAACTGTTTAGTAAAGTGTTATCAGAAATTTCCACAATAGTTACAAATATCTAACTCAAATTTTATGTTAAGAGATGGACTCCAATTGCAAATCTCTTTAAGTCACAAAGAAATAAGATGGCTGTCCTGTGGTAAAGTTCTAAAAAGAGTTTTAATATTCAAAGATGAATCATGAATGTTTCTTCTCAGAAAAAAATCCCAATATTAGTATCGCATTTTTCTGATCAAAATTAGATATATTTCCTTTCTTAGCTGACAGATTTTTTTGGGAAAAGTAAACATATTGAATATTTCTCCGCAAAGACCAATATAATATTAAATCCTAAACACAAAATTGCAAGCAATTCAAAATAAACTTTCTGTGTGATTAAAAAGTTTTAGGAATAATAATACAGAAATATTTACTTCGCTCTATGAATTTCTAGAAGAAAATAACCTTTTATTTTCAATAGAAAGTAAAATAATAATTAACCACATTTACAAATTTGATTTTTTTTTTTTCAATATTTTTTATAATTGGCTAAGATATTTATTAAGCAGTTTCAAACTGTAATCCTAAATAGATGGTAATCAAGTACCATGCATGCATTGGTTTAATAAGTCATACAGTGCATGTGTAGTGTTGATTAACATTTGTTGAGAATTAAAAAATATTTTTCTAATTTAAACAAAAATAAAGAATATGAGAGGAAATGAATGACTATTCACTCTGTGATAAGAATTTGCTAAAATTTTGGATCCAGTGACAAAAGGAATCTTTTTTATTGGTAAACACAGCCTTGAATATTCTGTTTGCATTCACATATCATTGTGATAACTGAAACACAGGCTTATTATATATACACCTGTGTATTTATATGTAACATATATGTGCTTAAGTGTATCAGTGTTATTAGATAGAGTGGACAGTGGTGGGTTGTGTGAAAGTCTGTGCTCGTATACCCTATATATATCATTGTGAAATGCATTTTCATTGCTATTACTAATTAAAAATAAGTATAAATCTTATTTATCAATGGAAACATTGGGGATAAAAATCCTAAGAAGAATTGCTGCGTTTAATATTTCTCCCGATATTGATTTTTTCTGTAGCAATATTCAAACACATTCACATATTAAATTATTATAAATATCTCTTTTGTTTCATTATTCAATTTTGCTCTAATTATTATTAATGATCATATTTCATGATCTTTGCAATATTTGTAATTCTTAAGTATTTTGTATTCCAATGAAAATATAAATAAAAAGATTATTTAAATAAACTAAATATAAATACAAAAATATGCTAGAGAATGCTAACATTACGTTTTCTGGGATTTAATTTTGGACGAGTTTAAGTCATTCTCCAGTGATATGAATCTCAGATCTCCACCTGACATGATTTTGTGGTTGTTTACTTTATAGCATACTCAATATTACTATTTAATGATCATAATATTGATTTATGATTTAGTCCTAAAATTGGACTGCTAGAACAAATTGTGTTGAATTTAGCAAACAATGAAAACCACAACTGATAATGATCAAATGAAATCACTTGGTAAACACCGCTTTGCTGCCTAAATATTCAACTTGCCCTTGCATAAACTTAATGAGAACTATCACTGAGTAGTTTCGATTATAATATAAGAATATTATCAGTATGCACCAAGAATTTTATAAATGTTGGAAGATATGAAATATTATGCCAAAGTTGTGCCTCTTTAATTCTGCATATTTTTAAAAGTAATATCATGAGAGAAAAGTCTTGATTAAGAGTTTGATTATCACATGAGATTACAATGTCATTTGATATATTAAATTACTGTTTCAAAGAAAGTAAATAAAATATTAACAGGATTCAGATCTTGTACTTGCCTAGAATCATTAATTATGGATTTCATGAATTACTCAAACATGGGAATAATTTCTGATTATAATTACTGTAAGAAAGCTGATTAAGCTGGTAAAATGATTAGAGATATCTAAGTGAGTTTAATAGAAACTTTATCAAATATCAGTTATGCAAAAAAATAAATTAATTCTTACAGGCTAAATTGAGTTAATTTTATACTTGCAGTGTGTTGTAATCTTCTAATTTAAATTAGGCCAAATAAAAATAAAAATTAAAAACTGAGATACAAAAAAAGAGATGTTATAATTAATTGAATGTATAAACTGCAGTTAATTCTATGTTAATTGAAATATTTCTTTTTAAAATAAATGAGGACAATATTATAATGGCTGCATCAGAGCAAAACATTAAATGAATGCATGACAATCAAATAACAATTCAGGCACAATTTTCAATTGCATTGTATAGATATAAGAAGGAAAGCAATTGTAGTGATAGATGCTAAAGCTTTCTGTTAAAATTGATTAAATTAAGAAGTCACTATAAACAGAATGTGACCAAACTTTATGAAATTATTTGTTTCATGAAGTAGTAAAATAGCTTTAACTTTTTAAGAACCCATATAAATGATATATTACATGATGATGGAGTTAATCTGAAATAAAAAATATGGATGCGGTAAATGCAAAGAATTATCTATAAAGATATATGCACCCAATCTAGGCAATTATTAAACTTACATAATAAGACAATGATTTTTATTTCTGTAAAAATATAAAATTTGCTATTATGTTGTTGTTTTTTTTTTTGATAATTGATAAAGACAATAAATTTCTTATTGGGAAAAAAAAAAAGATACTTTCAGTTCTAACTGAATCTTAAAATATATAAAGTAATAAAATAAGTATTTAAAAAAATCAAATATGTTTTAACATATATATATAGTGCAAATGTTTTTTATCATATATATGCATATTTATAAGACATCAGTGGAAACAATAAAAAATAGTACAATGCAATTATAAAAAAGACAGTATAATAATAGAGTATATGCATTTGCATATCTAAGTATATACTCAAATCTATATATGTATGTAAACACATACTTTTTCTTGACTTTTCTTGCAACAAAAATTGATGGTGATGAAATACAAAGATTGAATGCCGAGTAATATTATTGCAGTAGCCTCATTCAGCTAGTTTTGTATAGACTTAGTACTTTTTGATGATGCATTGTTATTTTTTAATTTTATTGTTATACTGTTCTACTAAAGTCTTCATATAGACTGAATGTTTTTTGATGAGACCATACTTTCTTTTTAACATTGCTGTTTACCAAAATATTCTTTCTAGTATTAATAAAACTTTTTTTTTCTGTTCATATGTTTTAATCACAAACTCTATATGCTTCAGTCCTTATTATATACTTATCACATAATATGTACATAACTTTAGCAGTTTCAGGAGCACAAGTAATACTAGCACAAATTTCATTTTCCTTTTTTTATTATTTTATAAACAAAATCAACTACCATTTTATCATATAAGTAAAGTAAGTTATGTCTTCTTTTAAGCTTAGCAGAATGTCTATACCAATAACTTTGCAGTTTCAAGTCTATTTCAAATAATAAGTTTCATTTTTTTAATTCACAACAACAACATAAAAAGTGCAAAAGTCAGTAACTATAACAATGATGATGATGATTCAATGCATTAAAAAAAATGCCAGTTGCTACACAGGCAATTACAATATTCATGAAATTTACAAATTTCTAAATATATATATATTATTTAACTTTTTAATCATTGACTAATGAATCAGTGAATTTTGAGATAATAAATATGGCATTCCAATTGCCATTAGTAAATTATTTTTAAAAAAAAAAAAAAATTGACACAGGAAAAAACCAGTCTAAAAAAAATATAAGCAATCCAACTTAAAGAAATGTTTGTGTATATGTAAAATTTATTTTAAAAATAAAATTAAATTTGGGATATACAGAAAATAATATAAGTACACAAACAATTTGTATTATATATATACATTCTACTATTATAAAAGGAAATTTTATCGTCATGGTTTCAATACTGTCAGGATGTGATTATTTGTGATCGCCAATCAGAATCTGTTTCTGCAATAGCTTTCAATTAATATCTCATTAAAGTACTTCAAAATATAAAATAAATTGATTTAACTGGAATGTAATCAGTTTTCTTCCCATTACTTTTTTTTCATATTAAATATTCTCTTTCTTCATTCTCCAGTCACTTTTTAAAAACCTTGCAGTATTGGAATGAGTCACAGATTAAATAGGGTGCAGAGAATTCTTTTTTGTGATTGTATAAATAAAAAGTGAAGCAAGGCTTGAATATAAAAAAAAAAATGGAGGGATGGGGTAAAAGTTACTAAATAGAATTGATCTGAAAAAATCACAAATAAAAAAAAAAAATTTAAATATTTCAAGATGGAATATAAAATGATTGTAATAGCATATAGTAAAAAAAAAATATTTTTCATTCATTTTTCTCATCTTCTTTTATGTAGTAAATTATTTAATTGGAAAATTTTTATTTCAATTTTTTGAAAACATTTATATTAATTTCTATTACTGATATTAAAATCAGCATAATATAAGAGAACATTTACTCAAAATCTGATTCTCAAGATTCCTTTTGGTCTGGCAATCATAACACTTTGATGGCTTCTAGAAGTAATAACTATTTTCATAATACTGAAACATTAAAGATAATTGGAAAAATGTATAATATCAATCCTGCTCCAATTTCATATTTCATATAAATTCTCCAGCAATAAACTCAATTGATTATTATTTTAATGATTTAATAAATAAATATTTAGAAAAATTTGCAGTATTAACTTTTAAGAGTAAATAGGAATATAACTTATTATTTGAAGAGACTAATAATTTTTAAAGATATAAAAGAGCTCAAACAAAAAAAAGTTGAAATTTAAAAAAATATAAATTTGTAATGTTTATTAACAATTTATAACTTTGGAGAGCACAAAAATAAATAAAATTTGTGCCAGCAGGAAAATGGGGTTAATTAGATAACAGAACACTGACTGACTAAATAATAAATAATATTTAATTATAGTCAGTAGCAATTTACCATTGTTTGATCATTATCTTAACTATCTTAACATAATTTATTCTAGCATCTCAATTCTTTTATTAAATTATCTTTACAGCAAAGCCATTTACAGAAGTTATTAATGCATGGCAGCTTATATTAATAATGTGTGGCAACATATACTGTATTCAGTTATAGAATACTTCCTCTAATTTGTTTCAACAATCAATATATGCATATACACATATTTTAATTATATGCAGATGTATTGATCAATATTAATAAATGTTCTTAATTGTAATGTAAATTATAATTTAGCATTAGTATTACATTTACATGTTTAATAAAGGCTTTTTTTAAATATTTATTACAACAACAAAAAAACTGTAATTTAATAAGAATTCTTCCAAAAATATTAAATTCAAACCAATTTAATTTTTATTGACAGTATTTTTTATAAAATTAACAAAAATGCATTTCCCAAAGATATGTAACATAATAAGATTTGTAAGTTAAAGTACAAAGTTAGGGCATGCAAATTAGTAAGAGCTTACACATATTTATATTTATGCCAATTAGATACAGTAACTATAAATCTTGACAAAAAGACATTTTCATCATTGAATAATGAAGATATATTCTATTATATGTACCTAAATTTTATATAATTCAAAAATTAAAATACAATATTGAATATGTAGTTAACAAAGTTATGATTCTAGGCTTCCATTTAAATGACTAACTTCTAAGATTGTACAATTGTGGGCCATTGTATATAAAATATGGCCTCTTTATTAGGGCTGGTTTAATATTATCAGTTTTTATTTTGACCAAATATCCATTTCCTTGGCTCACCTTACCAAAAAAAATGTAGTAGATTTAAATTAGCAAACTTTAAATGTATGCCGTTGCTAAATTTGATTACTATGTTTAAATAAACAAAGGTATGTGAATTTCATTGTGGATGCACGTATATATATATATATATACATTTAGAATCAACAAATGATCAATTATTCAGAAGATGTAGATAGTAAATTAATATTTGTAGCTGAATGGAACTCGGTGTGAGAAAAGTGATTATGGCTATTTTACCAATTGCTTAGAAAGAATACAAAAAGCTTAGGAGAATAGACATTACTTTTATCTTCCTAGATCTAAGACAACCCATGATCACTATCCTTGCATGCTTCAGAATTGGAATTCAACAGTCTTTGATTGTGGTATGAATCACATGGTAATGACTATCAAATTTATTCACACTTGGCATAATTGAAGAATTTAATAAAAGCACTCATGATTTATTTCCTAGATGTAATCTCTATGGGTTTTTTTTATATTTGTTAATACTTAGTTAACAAAAAGATAATAATAATCCATAAGCTAAATAAATAAAATTAGAAAAATAAAGGCAGCAGTTTGTATGCATCTTTCTGCTAACTCACCATCACCAAAGAAGTAGATCACCAGGACTATAAAAAAAGGGAAAAAGGGGGGAGGGAAGGGGGAGGGCAAAGGGATGAAAAGTGTACCCATTAATATATGATTGTTATAAACTGATGTAACGATCAGAGAATGGTAAGCCCTGATCAAAAATTGTTATTTTCCTTTTTCTTTCTTTTTTTTTCTTCCTTTTTTTTGTACATTTATAAACCAATAAAGCCTATTGAATTTTGTTTTCATTGAAAAGATATGGTAGAGAATAGAATGAATTGGAAGGCTATAATTAGACATGGTATTGAAATATTTCAGAAAATAGTTTTCTGTAGAAGTTAAAAAACAGCTTTGTAAAATATCAAATAAACAGAAAAAAGGACCATCATCTTCTATATGAATGTATTCAATGTTTAATAAATTGGCTTATATAATCATCATAAAATTCATTACTAGTGTAGTATGATCATTTTGGTTTGGTTTTGTCTTTCATTTTTTCTTTTGGAGTTAGAATGGCTTTACTCTTATACAAGCAGCTGATGATAATGATGATAAATAGTATAAGTAAAAAAAAAAAAGATTAATAATTCCACATATAATGCATAAACATAAGCAATATACAAAATGATGAAAAAAAGATCTCTGAACATTTTTTTTTGTAATGTTAATTAAAATTTTTTAAAACACTATAATGAAGTAAATTATGAATAGATGAAACAGCAAAAAAAAAAAAATCATAAAGAAAACCTACTCAATAGTCTATAGACTGGAAGAAATTAATGTATTTTATTTTTTATCAAAGAAAGGGCTCTTGGCAAAGTTTGTAAAACTACTACATATCTTCCATATTACATGCAGTTTAAGAATTATACTGAAAATCATCACATTAGTATCTTATAATGAAAAAATAAAAAAGACAAATGTATACACTGGTTTCAGATAAAACATCATTGCCAATGTATGCTAGGTTATTGAAAAGGAAAAGAAATAATAGAAAGAAATCAGAGTGTTTTATTTATTAAAACAAGACCACCAATTCAAATGGCCATACTAAATTGTAAAATGTTCTTAGGAAAATGGGTGTACCAGAATATTTCCTTGTTTTTGTGAAAAATGTCTTTACAAAACCAGAGTTGACTAGTTTCACATTAGCATAGCAGCTAGACAGGAATGCATATTGTCAGATATCTATTTATCTTATACTGCAATATACTGAATATATACAATCCATACTGGATGAAAATAAATGTGAAATCTTCTGAGTTAATGAAAAAAATATCAACCATAGATATGGTGATAATGCATACTTATAGCTGAAAACAGAGATCTTAAATTTTATTAGGAAATTAGAGTGAAAAGATAGAATTACAGTTAAATATGAATACGAAATAGAGTATAATAACAGTGCCAGTAGTTCATTTCAAAACTGAAGACATGAAAAGGGTTTGACAATTTCTGGCTTCTTGGATCATTAAATCAACAATAAAGATATCAGTAATCAAGAACTTCATCATAGAGCAACCATGAACAGAATTGCAATAAAAACAATAATCAAATGGTAAATTGCTTGGGAAGTCATGCTATCTTAAGAAATGGATGGTAAACTGTACAAGAGAGAATTGCAATGAAATACCAGAAGGATTATAGAGATAGGGACACTTCTTGGAAAATGTCTCAGCAAAACAGTGGCAAATTCAATCTCTCTATAACCTTTCTTCCACAATCACTCGTTTATTACTGATGATCAAAATAAAAAAAATTTCATTTCACCCTGAATTTTTACTTTTTGCTGCTAACTCAATTCATTTTTATTGTTTTATTGTACTACATATTGATTAAATAATGTAATTTCTTTTATGAAAAAAAAAATGTAATTGTAAGTTTATCCTTTACGATTGATATTTTTTGTCAGTGTGAAAGACAAATAATAAAATATAAAAATAAAAATTTGAATGACTAATAACAAAATATTAAAAATATGCAAATTACAATTAAGAAAAATTAAAAATATTTAATTTACAATTAATTTATACTTTAATATGCACTTTTGATGAAACTCAAATTTTTAAAAAATGTTTAATTTATAGATTAGTTTTCACAGCATGACTTTAGTGGTTCTGTGAAGTGGATAAAAGCACAAACTGATAGGCATTTACTAAATGAGTACCCCCTTTTCTTCTGTAAGTAATTGACAATATGATCAAGGAACTAGTATGGATATTTTACGATGTATTTTTTGTTCCATTAATAATTCTGCAGCTGTAGCTGTAGATGGAGTAATATATTGATATTGCATAGCTATATTTATAATTTTTTGCATATTGGCTATATTAGTTTTAGTTGGTGTTTGTTTTAGCTGTAGTACTGCTTTTTCTACTATTCCATTTGATTCAGGATGATATTATAGAGTTGAACATGCTTACCCCCCTCCTTTCTGCTAAAAAATTCTCAAATTATCAAAGTAAATCCTGTAAAGGGTTTCAGGTGGTCTGTGAGTGAAGAATATTTCTTTTAACAGCTAATCATTTTCTGCTGAACTTATAATTTTGGTAATTTTATACTCAATTCATTTAGAGCCAGCATTAATCACTATTAAAAACATGACTTTTAAATGGCTTTGAATGACCAATGTGCATGCAACTTCAAGGTCTCTCAATTTTTGGCCATGAGATAAAATTTCTTTGGCGGTACATTTGACAATAATTGACTTACCTTCTAGGCCACTACACATATCTGTCAGCTATGACTTTTGATCTCACTATGTCAGAATGACCATTATGAAGTTAACTTCAATACATCAGAGCATCCTTGAGATATAATTAGTGCTTTATTGGTAATTAAAACACAATTCTTATTTGATAACAATTTATTATGAATATTCCATAAAGATTTGTGAAGATTTTCTGGGCATTTATTCAGCCAATCATTTTTTATTCATTTTTTAGTATTTGGTAATCAGGATTACTTTTTGTCCATGCCACTATAATGTGAATGTTCATCAGATTTCATTATGTCTTTTCCTGCTTTTGCAGATTGTAAGAGAGTATCTTCATGCATTATTATTTGATTCTCCGATTTAAGTTGTAATTTATAATTGTATGCAGACAATATATTATATCAGCATACCATTCAAGAACTTAAGTATTCAGGTGCTGTCTTTTTATTAAAGAATATTATTAATAATGTGTAGTGATTTATTGTTATTTTGAATGGACAACCATAAAGATACCGATGAAAATCTTTAACAACACAATAGCTAGAATCCCTTTACCTAACTGGTTGTAACTTTTTTCAGACATTGTTCTTGACATGTAAACTATTGGACGACCATCAATTTGGAAAGGCTGGCTAAATACAGCCCCAATTCCACATTCTAACACATCAGTTGCCATATTATTAAATTAAATCAATAGTCGGATTGATGTTTACAGATCTTTGACCTTCTGAGATGCCTTTCTGGTTTATCCACAAACCGGCATGTTCCCTTATGAAACAGCTCATATAAGGGATAGTCACAGACTTTCTCAGAGAAAACTTTTGAAAAAGTTTGTAAGTTAAGAAATGTTGCAATTGTTTGATATTTCTCGACCTTATTGTATTTCGAACTGCTTTTATTTTTTTTTGGTTAGGCTCTTTCACCTGAAATAATGTACTTAGATATTTTATTTCTTTAGTGCACCATATACATTAATCAAGTTTAAGATAGTTCTAAAATCAGAATTAATTACTTTTTTTTTTTCTCTTCTGAAATACCTCTTCTGAATTAGCAGTTATTAATATATCATCAAAATATGTTGTGACTGCATTTATTCCTCATAATAGCATGCCAATTTTCACTTGGAAAATGTTTGGGGCTGTAATTATTCTGAAAAGAAGATGGTTGTATAAAAATAACTCTGAATAGCAGTTATTAATACATCATCAAATATGGTGTGACCCCATCTACGCCTCTTAACATCTCATCAATTTTCACTGGAAAATGTTTGAGATTGTAATTATTCTGAAAGAAATATTATTGGAAAAAAATAATATCTTGTGAGTTATAATATTTGGATCTTGGTCGTTTCCTGTAAATTTGATGAAAAACTGCATTAAGATCCAATTTTGCATAGAATTTAGCACCTTCTAAATTGCTATTATTCCTCTTATATTCAGGATTGGATAAAAACTTTTTGTTTATGTTTTATTAACAGTGACTTGATAATCATCGTATATTATGATTTTCCCATTAGTTTTTGGAATGTTAGCTATTAGAGTAGCCCATTCTGCCTTTTCTACCGGGATTAATATTCCTTTTTTAACAAAGGCATTTTTTTTTCCATTTTCAACTTGTGTTCTCAGTGAAAATGGTATCTTGCATGCTTTACAGTATAGAATTTTGCACTTGCATGCAGTTAGCATGTTTTGGTCTGAATAATTTTGCCATACAATTAGGAATTTCTCTTTCCATTGTAATTATTATATTTACAAAGCAAATATTTATATTTACACATATCTGAACCAAGCACAGCCTAGTAATGGTTTTATTTTTTTACAATGAAAAGATTTAATTGTTTATGGTGCTGTTTAACAGTAACTGGCCCTTTAACTAACCCTATTATGTTCATAGGTTTGTCATGTGCGTTTCTAACCTTCATATCTATTTACATTATCTTTGAACAGCTTTTAATTTCTTTGGATAACTATGTCCAGTCTGTCTGAGATATAAGAGATATCCTGGCTCCATGTCAATTTCCATTGTAATTAGTTTATTGCAGATTTTAATAGTTGTCATTATCTGCTGAAGGTTATCACAGTTTGCTTTGTTTACTCCAAAATTGGTTTTATTTTGAATATATTTATTTTTCTGGAAATTTTTATTCATCAGTTTTATTTTTAGAATAGCAAATTTTTCTTAGGTGGCCTAGTTTACCACAACTTTTGCATTTTGCCCCTTTTCAATTACAGTCTTTAGTAAAATGTTCTGGTTTCCCAATGATAGCATTTTACATTTTCCTTTCGATTGATTTCAGATTTAGATGCAAGACAGATTGTTTCTTTATTAATATTACTTGTATAAGATTCATGAAATTCTCTAGCATATTTTAAACTATTTCAGATGCAATGCTAAGACTCATCATAAATTTTGATCAAACGTGCCCCATAAGTATTGTTCTAAAAAAGCTCCTTCAAGATATTGCCCATGCTAAAATCTCTTAAGATTGTATCATAGTCTTTGCAACATTCCCATCTCTCTTTGCATCTAGAATGCAAGTATAAATGAGATATATGTTTGAAACCTTTAGGGTTAAAGTGATCAGAAAGTTTTTTTTACTAATTCTGCATAAGAAATACTTTCAGATCATCAGGTTCACAAAGTCTATTTGCTATTTCTATAACTCTGTGACCTGCAAATAAGAATAAAATAGCAACTTTAGTAACATGATCTTTTGTGAAATTGACAATTAAATATTTATTTAAATGTTTAATATATATTTACTATTTTGCTGCGTTAACATGCTACAGTGTGTTGATGCCATTTTTTAGTTCTACACCTAATTATTATTTCCAAATTATTGTTACCAGTTGAAGTTATAAATTTTGGAGATACAAATTGTCTAACTGCATCAATTGTTTGTTAAGTTTAGTTTGAAGCTCAGCAATTAAACAATCGTAGCTAAGATGATGAGATTTGAACATTATTTAAAATAAATAACAAAACTTCAGAATAAAATAAATTTTAATATCAAAATAATAATTATAAACAATAAATGATATATTAACAATAATTAACTATGTATTTACTTATGTTTATAAAGCTGTATAATATTTATTACTTAAAGTATATAATCTGAATTACCATTACAAGTCTTGGAGGCTTATAGAACTTTCAATAAAGATTGGGTAGATCTGTAAACTGAGTCTTACATTCTTTTCTGCAACTTCAGTAGGGATGAACTAGATAAAATCATCTAGTTTTCCTATTACTTTATTAGTCCAATGACTAAGTCCTTTTATTATTAAAAGTCTCTTTCTCTGAAGTGACCATTAGATCACATGAAGGTTTTTATATTCAGTTTAGTGTGTGCTTTATAAATAAGAATTATTAGTGAGTGATTTATAACAAGTAAATGTTAAACACACACTTCTTTATATAAACAGTCATTTTAAGATGATATTTAAACAATAAGATGAAAAGTATATTATGTATGAAATATTATTAGTTCAACATTTTTGTTGATTAAAGAGAAATATTAAACAATTATCATAGCTATTGTTTTAAAATTTTTATTTCAAAAATTCTTTTAAAATTTTAAATTATTTTTATTCCCTAAAAACTTCATTAGCACATATTTAAATATATGTAAACCATACAGAATCAAAGTTGATAATTCATAAGTGAATCTTGCCATGTTAATTTATATTTTTATTAAACACTTTTATTTAACTTACAAATTCTGTTTGATTTCATTTTGTTAGCTTGATCAGTCATATCTACTATTTTAAATGAAAGAAATTGGGCAAAGTGAGTAGCTATAAATAGAAGGATAATGAACTGGAGAAAAATACTTCATAATAGTAAATAGTGTGACAAATGATTTCAGCATGTAAATTGCATCTTGCTCCATCAGAATATTTTGTCTAAACAGTCAGTTCTTTCAAAAATTCTATGCCTCCATTAGACACCAAGACATATTTGTGGTCAATGTGATGCAGATACATATTAATCTAAATATTTTGTATAACCAATGAACCATTTTAGATAAACTTCACATGTGGATGTTTTTATAGCAATAAAATTCCAATAATGTTTAAAATAAAATGTAATTTGGCACAATAATATCTTTCTCTTCATTATCAATCTTAGAGTTCTAGCAAAAAAAATATGAATAATAATCCTAAATTAAAATCCCTTTATTGTGATGTTAAATATAAGGAAATTAATATTTAAAAAATGAAAAATTTTTAGATTTAAATTATCTGATATTTCACTGTTGTGATGTTAAGTGTAAAGAATTAATACCAAAAAAAAATATCAAATTTTTAGATTTAAATTAATTTTACCATATAGTGATTTTCAAATTCTTATGAAACAAAAGTTTAACTTAAATATTGATGCAGTCTTATTAAAAAAGCTAGATATCATGTTGTTTTTTTATATTACCAAGTCAAATAGAAAATTGCTTTATTAACTACCACAAACTTTACAGCAGTATCTTTTTAATAGCATTATATAAAATACAAATAAATAGCATCCAAAATATATATTTCAAGTAAAATATTGACTAATATAATTCATCATAATGAGTGATTATAACTGAAACTATAACAATTGTCATCTAATCTACTTCTATAAAACAAAATTAAAAAGATTTCAACTTCACATTATTTCTTATATCTCAGAATACTTTCACTATTTCAAATTCAATTTTAACATTTTAAAATCCTATTCATCCACTATGCTTATAGCTTGGTCTATTTTCTGAACACATTAATATTACTTTAAATTGAAAACTGCATGTTTCTATTATTTCTAATTAGTAATACAGCATAAGAAAAATTACTCCAGCAAATATAAAATTAAATTGTAACAAGTGGGCAAGTTTTGTAACATCACCTTGTTTTAAATGACAAAAAAAACTAAAAGATGCTATCAGATGCAAAAAAAAAAAAAACTCTTGATTTGCTGACTAACTTGAAAAACAGCATGATCATTTATCAATAATCTTAAGCTAGATATAATCAGTTTTTATTACTTGACACAAAAGAACATATAAACAATTAGAATATATAAACTATTGTTGCAATATGCTGATTAGACCTTTCTAAAATCTTAATTTATTTACAATGGGTCTGTTAATGACTCATCTTAATTAACAGTTATAATGAATAATGAGTAATATAAGATTCATTTGCAATGACAAAAAAAAAATTTTTATAAACTAGTTTGAAATTATATAAAATCTTAAAAACCTAAAAAATTAATTTTACCTCATTAAATAATAGAATATTTACTTGAATATATAAGAAATATAATATTTTTGTTCCTTTCTTTCATAAGTATTTTGTCAGTAAAAGAACAGCAAACTTTAAGGCTTAAATTATATATCAGCTCTATAGGCATAAACTATTTAGGAAGTCTTGCATTGGTGGTCGAGAGGTCAGCACCACTGCCTTGCACTTGCAGGCAGTTGCCCGAGTTGCTGGTTCGCGTCCCGGCCGATGCTATGACACTTAAAAAAAAACTATTTAGGAAGTTACTAATATATTAAGTTAATGAACGTAACTAATTATAACGCCCTCCAAATTGACTTTCAATCATCAGTTTTTTAATTTAGTTGAATGAAATTCCCTATTTCAAATGTCATATTTAATGATATTGAGCCTAAGAATTAGACTTTATGAATAGTAATTTGTGTCTGTAATCAAATAATTGCTATGTATGGCTACATCAGATCAATTCTGCAAGAAATTTTTCTCAAGAATTCATCATTTGCCACTCTTTTACTGCATTTAAAATGTTCTATAGTTATATCGTTCCATTAAGGCTGTATTATATCTTGACAACTACATTATTATACAAATAATAAAAATATTTTTAAATATTTAAAAAAAAATCAAAACAAATTCAAAAATACAATACAAAAAATATAGCAATTGAAAATAGAGCAAAGGGCTCTTTTTAGTTTTTACAATATTATTCTTCAACCATTTTGCTTTGCCATTGAACATATCAAAAACTAAAATGAATAAAATGCTGGATGACTTATTTAAATGAGTATCTTTAACTATTATGTTCCCTGGATAAAAATTTTTATTGATATCATAAATTTTAGATGAATATATTTAATAAAAAATAAAAACTATTTTCTTTTATTGTCACCAACATAAGTCCTGCTAATCAACATAGTCTGGATTTTGTCTCTTGAAAATATTAATTTTGCCATTATTAGAACTTACACAATATGTTTGGCCAGATTCCTAAAAGGAAGCATGTCAATCATAAATGGACCTGCAGAATAAACTTAAAATTACAGAATTAAATACAAAAACTTATTCATCCTACATTGTATACGTATCAAAAGGGCAATAAGTTAATAATGGATAATCTCTAAATATTGACAAGCTAAATTAAATAGTATTAGGAACAGCAATCCAATCTATTTAAGCCATCTGTAATAATCAATGGACACTAGATAAGAGACTTCCATCTCTAAATTAGTTCAGGATAGTGGATTTCTTCAATGGATAGCATATGCACCCATATATCCAGTAGTTAAGTTTACTTATATTATTCAAGCTAATAATTTGAACATTTCAAATACATAAGATTTTGAACTCCAACTCAATTTGTTTCCATAGCTATATAGATCTGACACTAAGTTGTGATCGTATTTTAGTGACCTCAGTTATACACTGTGGATATCTTAGATCTGTTTGTTGCACAGAATGTTATGAAGAGCAATAATTCGTTCAATTTATTCTTATATAACATTCATCAATCTATATCACAATAAAATTCAATAAACTTCCTTGTGATATAAATCAATTTTATTCATAAATACTCTTTTTTTTTCTTTCAAAATAATAGTTTTACATACAGAGGAGTTGCTATATTCACCATATTCTTCCAAATCACAAATGGATTCAATAATAGTATTTATGCTTTGTTTATAATACTATATACTGTTCTGCCTGTATCAGGCAATGCTTTTAATATACACATTTATAAAACACACATCATTTTTAACATATATATCTATAGTGTTTTCCTGAAGGTTTGTGATGATAATGTTCTAGTTGTATTTTTATATTGGACTATTTCTATCATCTAATATGAGTATTGAATGTCTAGAAAAATTTAACTTTTATTTAACAGTTAAATGTATTTGGAATATTAAATAAAAGTTAAATTTTTCTAAAGACATTCATTACTCATATTAGATGATGGAAATAGTCCAATATAAAAATACAAATATATATCTATAATATCATATCAGATGATGGAAATAGTCCAATATAAAAATAAATATATCTATAATATCATTTAATTTAAAAATTACAGTACACAAGTAAATTAACATTATGACAAAAAATAATTCAAAACAATTGATTGAAACTAATTCATTCTATAAAACACATTATTAACAATAGCAAAAAAAAAAAGTAAAACCATAAAAACAATAGTAATATAAGGATACAGAAATTTATGCACAAATATAGCATGTATATACACACCACAAGCATATATGTAAACATTCTTTTACATGGGTGAAAAACAAAGGCCTCAAGTATTAAACTGTTATAACTGAATCCTAATGGAGCAGAGAACTATAATATGGCAGAAAAGGAAGTTTTGGCAATTGCATAAAAGCATGAAGTTCCTTAACAGTAGTTATCTAGCCAATGATAAATTAATTTAATAAAGTTTTTTTCCTGCAGAAATGTACATATTGAGTCATTCACAGTAGTGATAATGTGATCATGGCATCCTAAGTTATAACCCCACAAAAGTACCACAATAGTATCTTTATATATAGAAAATCTTTTTATTCATAATAATACTTTCTACTGATGAATCAGAAGAAACAGAACTACAACAGCTGGATCACCTGCAAAGCTTTAACACTGACAACATTAATATAATGGCTCTTTTAGATGGACAATTATCATCTCAACATTCTGCAAATAAACAGGTGCAAAAGAAGCAGGTAACTAATAGATTGTTGTTGTATAGAACCAATTATATAAAAAAATCCTTGGAAGTACAGTTTGTATAGATATTATGTTCCTCATAAAGTGGAAAATTATCTGTTCTTAATACATATCAGGTTTGTTCCAAGACTAAACCTCTAAATAAGTCATTTATCGAACTGATGCACACTATCTTACCAAAGGACTCAAATGAATTTCATCAAAGTGAAATTTCAGGCTGATATGATAAAATTACCCCTCTCTAGATTACAGAGAAGCCTTTTGATGGCAAGCTAACTTCCCCCAAAATCTTACTGGATAAATATTCAACTTCCTTAGAAATGATCTCGACAGCAAATCCAATGTAAAGACTTGAAAGTGACCAAATAAATGTCTTGAACTGTGGAAACTTGTTGTGATTCAAATAACTAACAATACGTGAAAGCCACAAGATCCTGAATTATAAGTTGCAAGTATAAATTTAGTATTCGTCTGAAGGTTTGTAATGATGGTATATTATTAGATGTGATATGTTGGACTATTTCCATCATCTATGAGTTAATGTTGAATGTATTGAAAATTTTAAACTTTATTTAAACTTTCCAAATACAAAAAACTTGTTAGTAATGACACACAAATAGACAACACAGTCGAGTAGTATTATTCTCCACTCTTCTCCAGGTATTGCTGGCCTATATACACAGTGACAATATTCACTTACTTGCATTTTTAGATTCTTGAATATCGAATTTAAGATAAACGCTCTAACAACTGAGCTATTCTGTCAAGATGCAAGTTCAACTTCTAAGCGAATATTGTCGCTGTGCATATATACCAGCAACACCTGAAGAAAAGTGGAGAATAATACTACTCCAAACATTGTGTAATTACTAACCTGTGTTGACTATTTGTGTTATTACTAACAAGTTCTTTGTATTTGGAAAGTTAAATAAAATTTAAAATTTTCAATATATTTTACATTAACTCATAGTTGATGGAAATAGTCCAACACATCACAGCAAGTATAAATTTCTTTGAATACGAACTCTAAATACACATATGTGAATGAAAATTAAAATATGCTTTAAGCATAACTGTAAAGGTAAATATATTAAGTCATATAAATTGATAAACTTTTTGGGTAGAGTTATTTAGCATATTTACTAAAATATTTATTAAAATTGCTTAGTTTATAAGATTAAAAATGAAAGCAAATTGTGGAAATACAATTCTTAATAATTTTAATTTAAATTAACTATCATAATGTGAAAATCATTCAGTTAACTTCAGAAATCATTCATCATGAGAAATAATGATTTTATCATTTTGTTATTATTGTTCTAAGTAAGTGATAAGTTAAAGCATAATCTAATTTAAGAAGAAATTAAGTTTATAAATATTTATTGGATCAAATATAAAAGATAAAAGCTAAATATCTTGTCGGATGCTTATTGAAGTTAAGATCTGGATGTGTGTTCATATTATAAATTTAATTGAAATATAGAACTTGTTACTTAATTTTACGGTATTACATATACGGCTTATATGTATAGGAAGAGTTTAAAAGATTGAAGACGCATTTAGCATGATATTGTGATATGACTTTTAAAAATATATTTTTCTAAAGTTTGCTAGAGCATGCATTTTGTTAATGAATTATTCAGATGGTGGCAATTGCCCAGAGAGGTAATTAAATGTGTATTATGAATGCTAAGATATTAAAATCCTATAGCAATAAATATAAGCTTACTTGAATACAATCACATTGACTGCTATAAGATTGCTATTCAAAATATTTGCATGTACTTCTATTGCTTGGTTTTAATAGATATAACCAGCTTTAAGTTTAATTAAATAGATTGCTGCAAAATTATGTAAAGATCCAAGATAGTACATATACAATGAAAATATATTGCTTTACCTTATAAATGTACAAATATCAAATAATTAAGAAAGGGGTTCTTTGTCAAAACGTCTATAAGAGATTTATGTTAACTTATATTATAACAAGAATATTAAATTATTAAGATGCATTTTAATCAGTTTAGTCTAGAATTTTCTCATTATTCATTACAAAATTTAGACTACCATTACATACAATAATCATTGCATTATTTCAAATAGACAGGTTTCTGTGATGTAGAGAAAATAGAAATATTAGTAATGGTTCCCAAGTATATAGGTTTGTGGCTGAATATCTTCACCAGTAAACTTAAATTTCCTATAGGGATCAGTACACAGAACATCTATTGAATCCTGATTCAATTAGATAACAAAATAATACCATTTACTAGTGAAAATAGGAAATCTTAGATGGTAAATCTAGAGGTACCCATTTTTTTCTCCATTACAACATATATTTAATAAGAATAAATTATCAAATTTATGAAGTAGTAAAAAAAAAAAAGAAAGGGAATTCATGCTAGCATGACTTATGCTTTAAAACTGCCAGTTATTTCAGTCATGTGATAAGTATTCAATGAAAAATGAAAAAGTATTAAATTTGCATTTAATAAATATGAATAGGAAAAAATGTTCATTTATAATGATATACTATGCCAAAGCCATTGAGACTATCCATTGAAAAATATGGCAACATGCCATTTATTGTAAATAAGTTCATTATACTATGCCAAAGCCATTGAGACTATCCATTGAAAAGTATGGCAACATGCCATTTATTGTAAATAAGTTCATACAAATTTTTGAACCGATATGGATTTAAAAATAAAGTATGTCATGGATTCTTTTAGTTTTGACAAAACAGATACTATTATTAACTTTATGCTTTCAAATCATGGAAGCAAAGTTTTAATTTTCTAATTCATAATGCAAAAGTTGCATTCATAGAACATCACAAAAAAAAAAAAATGAACAGCTTCTATCTATATAGATAAATATCGAATTTATAAAGATAACATTAAATAAGCATTATACTTATATACTTCATCATCGGTCTTCATCATTAAGAAAAATATGAAGGACATTATCTTTTTTTCCACTTGAGAATAATCAAGAGAACTAACTCTTTTACTTAGTACATATCTAAATTGAGGATAACTCATACACATATAAATGAGCTCTCTCCAATTATTTTTGTTGATATTTTATTGAATATAATTTTTAAATTATAGCAAATGTCTGTACTGTGTGTGTATATATAATGATTGTTTGAAGGTTTGTGTTGATGACATTTTATATGTAGTTATATACTGAACTAATGAAGAAATAGAGGATTTTTATATAGACATACAAAATGCTTTTGACTGCTTCAAACATTTTAAAATTGTCAGGCTAGAAATGGAAAATGATTGAAAGATGAAAATGTTGGTAAATTTGGCTATGGTGATAGAAATGAGGAAGAGCACAGGCTTAAGGAATTTTCAGGAAAAAAAACAACTGTATTTTATGAATTCCTTCTTTATGAAAAATTTTAAAGGGAAATGTTCAAATAAAGGTTCAGAATTGGATTATATTTTGAATAGCAGGAAAAAAATATTTCAGATATATTATGTTCTTAATAGATTTAGTGCAGAAAGTAATCATCAATTAGGGAGACATAAAATATATGTTAATGCAAAACTAAAGATTTAAAAATTATTTTAAAAAGTTAACTAGTGAGAATTGATAATCCAATTTGTCAGAAAACCTCCAATAAATTTAAATTAGAATCTAATAAACTTTTTGAAGTATTGGCAGACTGTGAAAATGATTCAAACATAAATGACATCAGTAAGAAGATAATTGATAATTCATTAAGAACTGCAACAAAGATAGGTGGTACAAGACATAAGAATGCATTAAAGAAAAAAGAAATATGAAAATATGTAAAAATGATCCATTAATAATAATTGAATTTCTAGATTTCTGTAACATGGTTTAAAAGTTAATAGTGATAAATATATCTGTTCTATATTCAATGTCAAGCAATTACATGTGTGTGTGCAACAATAATGTATAAAAAATAAAAGTAATTAAGTATGATTGTGTAATAATTGCATATAATAATTATATACAATTACTCATAATGTATGTGCAAATATCATTTAAGCATATATAAGTAAATAAAGCATATATAAAATAAAAAACTAATAGCCTGAAGCAGGAAATGTATTACTGTAATCAGGGATGTTGAGAATGTACTGAAATAACAAAGTTGTTAGGTTGTCATACGACTGTAGTTTGTAAAATTGCAAACTGATCTTATAAGGTCAGATAACTGTAAAACACACCATATACAGAGAGGTATGTAAAAACTGAACAGAAGTCTTAAAGGGTATACTATCACCCAAAACCTGAAGTGCAGGTTTGGGTAGAGGTATTTCAGAAACTCCTGCCTCTGCAAGTTAAAAGCAGAATTAGAATTAGATATGTACAAGTTGCCCCGATCTTTATTTTTATTTTTTGCAGCTTAAATAAACTATGTAAACTTTGTAAATATTCTCATGTTATTTAATCAAACCATTAGTTTGCCATCTCAATACTCCCTTTGTCAATTATTTACTTGTTGCTCTCTGGTCACAGCAAACTGGTGCATGGTGCAGTCATGACTGGATTTGAACCATAAGTAATTGCCTGAATCAGCTTATCAATCAACAGAGAAAATGGCAGGAATGTCTCAAGTCAGAATAAGTGAATTCAATGTTAATAACATGAGTGATTAGCCATTATACATTCGAAGGATTAAAAATTACTTTATATTAAATAATATTACCGAAAATACTGCTATGATAGCCTAATTATGCCAATGGGTAATCGAGATAGCCGACAAGCTGTAAAACATGAATTGCCAGAGATACAATAAACTTGTGACAAAGCTAAATGATTATTTCCTTTTCTAACCTTTCAAGTTCATTGTTTGATTATATTTTAAAGGCAGATGGAAAGGCAAAAAAAAAATAATAAAAGACAAAGACATGGGCCTAAGAAAGATGCCAAAATATGCCTTTATGGCAAATATTTAAGAGGAAGCTCTCCTTGAACAACTATTATATGGGCTGATAGATAACCAGTTTAGACAAATATTACTAGCAGTAAAAAACCTAACCTATAAAGAAATAATCAAATGCGGAACAGCTCACAAACTACTTCTCAACTAAGTGATAGAATTTCAGAAATTTCACAGGACCAGAACCACTTCAACCTACGATTTATAAAACATTGGGAGTTGAACCCGAATCAGACAACGTATAAAATGTTTCAATACAGAAAAATCAGTCACAAAGAACCATGATTGCAATATGCAAGAATGTGAATCTGTAATAAAATGACCAACAACCCTGAAAGAGGGGCACCACTTTACAGGCTAGAAACTGAGCAGAAAATTTAATATGGTGCAATGGAAAGTAAAAGTAGCTATATAAAAAATGTTATTATAGACTAATTTGATCAAATTATGCTAAAAGTAAAGACAAAAATAATAACCATGGAAATAGATAGTAGGTCAGGAATATTATTGATGAAAATCAAGGAAGAAATTAATTAAGGATTTAAAATTTCCCCAAAATTAGAGGAAACTTACATTAAAGCCTGGAATTTTAATAATTGTATTATAATAATTAAAAAAACAAGTCATATATAACCTGACATAAAAATATTAGGAGTAGCAAAAGCAGAGGTAGATTAGGAACGCTAAAGAAACACTACCATTATACATAGTGAAAGAGAAAATTAACCCAATCAGGGCCCAAAATGGTTTACACCTCTAAGCATAAGGGTATGCATGATTAAAAAGATCAACATAAAATCGGAGGTTAAAAATAACTATCCCAATCTATTCAAAAAGGAACCAGGACAACTAATACCGTCATCTATTGATATCGAATTAAGTGAGGATCTGTTACTATAAAACCTTGGAAAGTGCCACTAGCCTGACAAAGAAAGGTAGATGAAAAACTAGACAAAACTTATAGAACAAGAATTCTAAAAGGAATCAAGAATGCAATAGGCTAACCCTAAGTAATAGTGAAAGGAGCAAATGAAAAAAGAATTTGTGGTGATTATTGCACTACCATAAGTAGGTACTTAAACAAGTCAATACCCAGTCCCAAATGTAAGAGAAATCCTAGCCTCCATGGAACAAGTTATGTATTTTGGTTTATGCTTTGAACAATCCATTCCACCAAATACCTAATACTGAGGAAACAACCAAGATCTTGTCAATCACAACCCACACAGGTCTATTCAATTATAATAGGCTACCTTTTGGAATTACAATGGCAACAAATATATTCCAGGACAAAATGGACTCATTAATGAGAGTTATGGATGGAGTCATCCTGTATTTTGATGATATATTAATAACAGTGAACTCCAAAGAAAAACTGAAAACCCGAATAATGAAAATCTGCGAATGACTCAAGATTCAGACCAGATTAAATGCCTAGAAATATATTTGGAATAAGTTCCTCGGACATTTTGTCAGTAAACAGAGGGAAAAGCCTGCACCTGAGAAAGTAAAGGCTGTAAAAGAAGGGATCATGTCTGAAAAATGTTACGGAACTCCAGTCCTTGGACCACTAAACTACATTAAAACTTTCTTAAAGGGTAAGACTAACCTTGTCTAGCCCTTATATAACCTAATTTTAAAAAATCAACTATGGAACAGGGGATTTGACCAATAACAAGAGTTTGAATAAACCAAAACCTTATGAATAACCGAAGGACTCCTCATCCATTACAACAAGTAAGAAGTCACTCTAACAACAGAGATGTCAGAATATGAATTCAGAATCGGACTGTCATCCATCAAAACTTGATGATTGTCCTATAGCCTACACCTCCTGAAAGCTAATATCAACTGAGAGAAACTACAGCCAGTAGCATAAAGAAGCATTGGCTGTAATATTCAGGATAAAAAACTTCCATCAATACCTGTGTGGATGAAAATTTAAGATCATTACCGATCACAAACTCCTACTGGGAATATTGGCAAAAGATCAAACAGCCCTGGCCACCTACGTCCTCAAAGAATTCATTAGCTAGAAATTCTTACCAGACTATGACTATAATCTTATATACGAGAAGGATAAAAATATACCATACATGGATGCATTATCTAGATGCCCAAATAAAGATGAACCACCTAGAATAGAAACCTGCATAAACTATATTGTTCAGCTAGCATCAAAATCTATCAATAGCAGAATAAATTTAACACAGACTCTGGCTTAAAAAAAAAAAACCCTTAAAAAATTGGATAGGAAATGGCCTACTAGATGTCATCCCTGCTTACATAAAGGCTTGTGGAAAGTATGCAAGAGATTGTCTGTGAATAAAGGATGTATTTTGATGGACAAAAAAATACTAATATCCATTTATGTCATAGGAAGGTACTTAGTAAATCAGGCAGGAATCATCAGAGAAAAAACCCTGGCAAGCAATTACGTATGGTCTAGGAAGAAATAAAGACTTTGAATTATATATTAAAAGATGTGAAGAATGTCAAACCACAACCACCCAACCATGAAAGAAATACATTTCAAGGCCTACACCTGAGAAAGCCTAGGAAAGAATCCACATTAACCATGCCGGTTCATGGAAGGAACATTATTACCTAGTAATAGTGGATTCATATAGTTACTAGAAAGAATATAAAGTAATAAAAAATATTAGTGCATCAGTGATTATTGAAAAACTTAAAGAGATATTGCAATATGTGCTGGAATTATAACTTTGTGTTATAACACTGGTATAAAGAAAATTAATTTCACTAAACATTAATTCTACAAATTGATAACAAAATTAACTGAAAAACTATTGACTTACAAATATAATAATCTTTGGACTGATTTAATAGAATACTTATGCTATGGCATATGTAAAATCAATTTATTATTTGTAGGAAATTTATATAAACTACAGAAAATCTACTTTTTAGAACTCATAGCAATTTTCAAAGTTCATATATATACTACTATTATTGATTTATAGGAATTTCATTTATTTTAATCTGCTTTATTAATTAATAGTTAATTAAATGTTAAGCTACTTTTTAAAAAATCACTCCATACACAAGTTAATAATCATAAGTTAATATTTATTTTTATTTATTGATTAAGGGGTTCCATTTCCCTATGCCTCCAATACTGATTAAAATCTACCATTTTTTTTCCAAGGATAAAAAAAAAAAAGACAAAAAAACAATAATACCCTGATTATCATTTTTTAATTTTTATTTATTTAGCATATATTTTACAAGTATACACTACATTTTATTCTTTATTAATTGGGTCAGAGTAAAATTTACTATTATATAATTAATTATTAATAGTTTTTACTGGTTGCCTTATTTCTGCTTAAAATACCCACACTCAATTCTAAAATCATACATATTAAAATCTTTTAAAAGAGTTACCAAAAATATTCATAATAAAATATTGTTGTTTATGAGGAGGTATTCCAGTTCTATTTTCCCCAGCATTAAATAAGTCCATAACTATTTCATAAAATATAACTTTTTTCTTTAACATATATTTAATTATACCATGATAAGTTCATTATTAAATAAACAATTATTAATAGTTTTTCAGAATATTATATTTTTTACTATAGATGCTTTTTTCTAATAAAATTTTAACAGCAGGTTTTTTTTTTTTATAAGAGTGATCATTTTGGTTACTTATTAACAATTTACAATCTAGGATTTTTAGCAAACTGGCATTTGTTACTAATTTTTTTTTTTTCACCTTATCATTCATTACACAAATGAACCAACATTTGAAAATTTGAATATATGAATAAATATAAAATTTTCATATTCAACTTACATATATTTAAATTATAATTCTGTTTTGTTAGATTGCAAAAGTTATCTTGATTAATTTTAAAATTCATTAACTGCTTAAGAAACTTTCACATGCATAATATCTGGATGATGCAAGATGAAAAATATTTGGTTTATGTGATTTTCACTAATTTCTATCAATTAATGATTCAATATAGCATATGTTCTAGTTTCAATTATTGTTCCCAAAGGTCAACTATAATTAGTAATCAGGAGAAAAAATATAATTCAAGAGAAAATGGTTTCTATATTTGCACAATGGAAAGCAAAATTTAGTGGATATTTTATTCATCGGGATATTACCAAAAACGTAAGTATATATTTTACTTTAAATACTTTTTTTTTTAAATATTATTTATTTTTTAGTCAGTATATGATATTTGCATATAACTTTTTTAAGTATATTTTATTCTTAAAAGTATAGTATAGTAATGCTGCTGAAACTTATATGAAAGCAGATGAAATATTTTGCCAATAATGTTATTACTAGTTTCTTTCATTATAAAGTTGTTTCTTTTTCCTAATAATTTTATTAATTAATATATATCTTTTTAATAAAAATTTGCTTAAAAAGTAAAGGATTTGATACCCCCCCCCCAATTAAAAATATTATTTTACATTGAAGGCTACTTACATGAAAAAAAATGAAGAAATGAGAGCATTAGCATACTTAAACCAATAAACCAATATAATAGAAGGAATTAAACAATACAGAACATGCTATTTTTCTTTTATAATTTACTTTCCATCAATAAAATATATATATGCCTTCCAATCAATTTCAGGATTGACAATTGTGCTTTGCTAGCACTACTTAAAATTCTTACAATCTTTGTGATATTTTTGCATTCATAACCCATTTTTTATAATAGTTTAAATGAAGAAAAAATATTTAAAAACAAAAATATTTTTATATGCTTTTGTGATTAAAAAGTAGGTATGTATGTATGTATATTAATATAAATGATGACATTGTTAAATTTGATAAAAATCTATTGCACTTTTTCATGAAATTGAAATGTTTATTGATAGTGAAAGTAATTCTGCTTTAGAAAACAAAATATACTCAATGTAAAAAAAAAAGGAATTAGCAATTTTCAAAAATGGAAAGAAGTTTAATCCATTGTCCTGCTTCTTCATATATTTAAATAAATCATATGATATGATGTAAAATGTCTTTATATAATAGCAATAATTATATATATACACAGTAGTAGCATTAATACATAAAAATTGTTTTCGGCAAATATTGACTTTTGCTCTTTTCAATATTTATAATTATTTTACAATTTCAGTCTACATTGCATACATAGTGATATCTATGTCTTTTATATAAAATTAATTAGAACCTATTATAATAATAATTCAATGTGTACAAGAAAAAAAAACTGTATAAATGTATACAATATAATTTTCCATTCATTTGTCATTAGCCAATTATTAGTTAAATTAATTGATGTTGTATATATACAATTGTTTGTTGCAAAAACATCACATGATCACCATTTTATATGCTTACATAGGCTGTTAATAACAACAGCAAACTCTCCACACAGTAATGCCATTAGATCGGGATTTTATGCATAAACCTTCCTGTATCCATTGATTACAAAGGCTTGCCTTTGGTGGCACTACTGTATGATGAGTTTACTATTGTTATGTTGTAATTAATGTAATTGATTTCATATATCTTCATACTATTAGATTCCTTATACATGTTGTATTATTGTTATAATACTTCTAATTAATTTTATATAAAAGAGATAAATGTTGCCATGTATGCAATGTAGATTTAAATTGTAAAATAGTTTCACCACAATGAAAAGGACAAAAATCTATATTTGCTGAAAATAGCTTTTATCTATTATTGTTGTTATTATATATATATAATTATTGCTGTTATATAAAGATATTTCATTTTATATTATATCATATGATTAAATCAATTATACATTTAAATTTTTAAAAATGTAAAAATAAAAAATACCTCAAGTAATTATTTAATAGTAAATAATTATGACTAATTCCCTCCCCCTTATGGCAGAATTCCAATTCTGATCATTTGAATATTTTTTAAATACATAAGTTTTTATAATAAAATATTAGATTTACTAAAATTTTGTTATACATTAAAAATTTTCCATCAGAAGTTAATGAATCATTTAAACTAAATACGAAACATCTGGAAAGTTTGCTGTTTCATCTTCTTTACCCATCTTCCAACCCTCTAATATCTATTACAAACTTCTCTTTTTCTTCTTTACATTGTTTTGCAAATTTCTAATTTATTAAAATCTACATGCATTTTAATTTTTAAATATATATATTGTTTTATGTATTTAAAAATTAAGTTTATTATTCATATTTTCTTTTATAATAAATAACTAAAGAGCAAAACCAAGCCAACTGGGTCTAAATATATCCATTAATCCACTTGATGGAAATCAATTTAATTTTATTTAGCTAAGACTTAAGTCCCAAAATTTCCATTTTTTCTACCAATGATAAAACAGTTGTGATGATTCATATTTATTTTAAAAATACTTTATTTAAATATAATTAAAATTAATATTAAACAAAAACTACATTCAAATAAAATAACTGTAGTTTTGCAAGAATTGTATTTATTTCAAATCCCAAACAAGCTGTTAGTGAAACTACATTATTGCAAACAAATAAGATTAGAAAATATCATTGCAGATTCACCTTTGCTATTCACTTAAAGCAGAGATGTCCAATCTTTTGGCTTCTTTAGATTATATTGGAAGAATTGTTTAAGACATTAAATACACAAACACTACCAAAAGATGATAAGCAAAAAAAAGAAGGTTTATGCACAATTTTCATGATATCCACCATGATAGATAAGTAAAAAAAGTTCTCGAATAATAATCTTAATTATGCAGCATCTATTTGGAGTCTTTTAAAATCGCAAGAAGGTCCCAAGTTTGTGATCACTAATATAGAAAAGATACATATCTAAATAATAAAATATCATTGATATTTTTATATATATTATTATAAAAATAAAACAAAAGTAACCAATATAAAATTAGTGGAACATTTGATGTTGTATTTATGAAAGTAATGCATCAATATCAAGGAGTTCTCAAAGTGCTTATCAGATATTCTAACTTTACTCTTAATGTATTTCATTCTTGAAACTAGTTCCTGGCAAAAGTATGTGCTACCAAAAAGTGATGACATGAATATGGTATGATTGTAAAGCAAAGGATTTTTTTTTTCTGGGAAAATAGAATCTATATAAGTCCGGTAAAAAGACATCAAATTTTTCTTTAAATATGTCAGATTACAGCTCTATGCATTCCATTTGAAAATTGGCAAGTAACACTTATGTTGAGTGAAAAGAATCGCAAATATAATAAAAATATTAATCATTTCCCCAGAAATCTTGAAATCTGATTTAAAATTGTTGTATCAAATCAAAAAGCAAGGTTGCATAGTTTTGGCTATTGTTTAGCCAACATATTGAAAGGCATAAAATTGTTTGTCTTAATTTGAGTCTGCCATAATTTGTTTCATTTAAAATACTATTATGGTATTAAACATTGTATTTATAAGTTGGTTTTCATCTTGAAGGCACATGTTTATCTCAAATAATTGAGTGGTTAAATCTATAAGTGAGCTTTCTTCCCTAGTTCCAGAACAAATTTTTTTTTCATATCACAAATGACTTGATAGCATGTTGCAAATTATAAAATCTTTGCAACATTTGGCTTCAATTTAATCATGTTATGTCTGAAAAGTAGATGATGACAAGTCAGCAACAATGTTTTTAAGGAATTCCTAGAACTGACAAATGATTCAATCCCTCAGCCTTTATAAAATTCAGTCTTGATGATTTTTAAAACTTTTGAGCATAAACTTTCTTGATGTACCATGCAATGACACTTTATCAAATTTGAATTTTGGGCAGCAATTGCATTGTTTTTTATTAATTTTACAATTCCCTCTCTTTTATCTACCATCCCAGGGCATCATCAGTAACTAACTATAACAGATATGTGAGCAATGGACAAAGAAAATCACTTTAGCATACATTTTTACTGCTTTTGTATAAGTTTCTTGATTTAGTTGTGCTTTTAATAGCACTAAAAATAATTTCTTCAATAAAATTATATTTGCCATTAATACCTCTAATAAAAATGACATCATCAAAGCATAAAATTTAAAATTAGCAGCTTTACTCTTCAAACTTCTTTCATTAGACTTTCCAATTTCTTCAATTCGCTAGGCTAGTCTGGTGATACACTGATTTTAGAAATATCTTTTTTTCGGAGCAAATTATATCTGCCACATTTTTTATACATTTGCTTAATAAACTCACTATCAACAAATGGCTTTGATTTTTTTTTCTTTTTCTATTAAATATGCTATCATGTAACTAGTTTTACAATGAAATCCATTTGAGTTGTAACATTCTGAAAAAAAAATTTATTGAAAAAACAAACTTCTTTTTCAGTTCTGCTATTTCATTCTTATTATACAATCCTTCACACACATACAATTTGTAAGCATGTTTTTGCATATAATGCCTTTTCAAATTATAAACTTTGAAAACTAGACAAAATTAAACAAAGTACCTTACTATTTGCCTCAACAAAAAGTAATCATCTGTTCATTCTTCATTGAACAAACTTCCTCCTTCCATAATGTTTTGGGTAATATAGAAGCCATGCTAAGATTAAAGAAATCGTAACAGATAAAGGAGTTTATTCATTTTTATTATAAACATTAAGTGAAAGCAAAATAGAAAGTAAAGTTTGGGTCCTTCCATAACCTCTTGGCTGCTGATGCACAGCAAGACAGAGAGTCAATTATAAGGACCATATTAGTCAGCCAGTCTGTCTGTAAATGAGTGTCAATCTTATAGATCAACATTCATTTACAGAGTCTATCATGGGCTATCGTCAGGAAGGGTCGTGCATTCCCTATTACATAGGGGAGGGGTATGGCCAACAGCCAATGATTTTTCAGCCTTTCAAAATGACCCAAAATTGAGTAAACACTATTTCATCAGCTGATCACTAACCCTATTACACAGGGTGAAGATAAGGAAAGTGCCACTGAAGTGTGGAGGTATCCTTAATAATCCAATAAGAATGCTTACCTGACTTCTAAATAACTTCAAACTCCTAATGTTGCAATGGTAAGTTGAAATATTATTAATAATCGCTGCCTCGCCAAGTCACCACAATCATATATAATAGCTGATATCTGTGCTTGGAAGATAACATAATGGAAGCTGCATACTGTAGTAAAACTAAAGTTATACATGTCTAAATAGCAAGAACAGTCATACTGTGGCAGGTAATAACAAGAAAAATATCATGTTTTAAGTAAATTTATAATTTTGAGTTGGATCACAATCAATACCATCCTGGGTCACATGTGGCTTGTGATTTGGACACATCCATAATGTAGAATTGATCAATATTGTTTGAGAAAGTAGAAAAGTTAATAACTGTAGGTCAAATCAAAATTAATCATATTGCTGCAATAGTTATGAATTCCTGGTCATTATGCCATCATTTCTAATATAATAATTTGGAGTAAAAAGAAAAAAACTGTTAATGTTACAAAATTTGCTTTAAAATTGATATAAACAGCCTTTTTACATCAAAATATATATTTAAAAAAAAGGAATATCTTGCAAATAATAATCCCTAAGAGTATTTCTATTTTTTTTTAAAAGATTTTCTATTTACTAAATAAGACTCAGAAATAAAAAGCTTCAATTTTTTATGACATCATTACTATTATTCTCTTTTTGCTCCATGTTTTGAGAATTTAGTTTTCCCCAATTTGTTATATTTTAAATATCATTTTTCAAGTGGCCATTATTAAATAGAAAATGAAATCATTCCATATAGAATTTTATATCTTCCATGCAAATACATCTCAAAAGCAATAAAAAATAGATACCAATAATTTGTGTGCTCTTCCTTGGTAGGAGCAAAGATGCTGGTGGTTAACGTTTGTTTTTATAATTATTTTATACTTTCCCTACTACATTATTGGACATCTCTAATCTAATTAATGACTAATAAAAATTATTCATATACTTTCATATTGGTTTGTGATAATCTCAGCATTACATTAACATCAGTAGTTATTTTTACATAATATATTATGTAATAATAATAATAGTATTATAAATATATTATTTAAATTTATATATATTTTAAAAATTCAAAAATGTTATAAACTCTCAAGAAAATGTTACAGCAAAAGTGCATGTGGACATATAGTAATGTGAGGGGTAAATTCTTTAAAACAGAATTGTAACAATAATGTATTTTTTTAAAAAAGCTTAAAATGGACTTTTAAATAAATAATATATTTAATTATTTTATATGGATTTCTTTAAAAAACAAAAATATTATATTTTAGTCATGAGGCGTTTGTCATTAGAACCACCCTAAATAATTAAAATATCAAATTTAGAGTGTAATAATATAAGTATAGGGAATTTGAATATTACAAAAATGAATATTACAAAAAAAAAAAATCTACTTCCATTTCAATTTCATAAACAAACTTGAAACAGAAAAAAAAAAAATCCTGATTTTATATTGTATTCAATATTAACATGGCTCTACTTGGGTTTTATATTTGCCAATGTCATTATTTAAAAAAAGAACACAAATGTTATTCTACAGAGGTTGTATAATTATTAACCATGTTTGCAGCATTCTAAAAAAAACCATAGTAACTTTTCATGGTAATGTACATAAACTTTAATCAATTTATATTAAATAAATACATTAATTTATGATTAAAAAGAAAACTTAAAATATTAAACATATAAAAGCAAAGTTCAATGTAATTAAATTATATTTTAAAAAATACACTGATAATCAATATTAATATAAATATTGACCATGAAGTCTAGTGTGATATTCCTATTCAAGATCAAATCCAGTTAGTACACTTTAAAAAATAAGATTGTCTTGTTACAAGTTATTTTTAATAGTAAATATTAATAGTCCTCCCCCCCCCACACACACACACACACCAAAATAAACCTAAACATTTAAGTAATAATAACAGTAACACCATCAATTAGACATTGATCTAATCAGATGACATCTGACATGATTTGGGTCTCTTTTTTTTTTTTACAAGTCAATAAATTTATTATATAAAGAATTTGTACAATAATGCAACTTAATATTGCAAAGGCTTATTAAAATTTACATGTAACTAAAATTGAGATTATAAAATAAATTATGTTTAAAAAATGTCATGCTCACAATAATCTATTGCCTAATTACTCAAATCACTTTCAGACAGAGAATACAGATACATTAAAACGAAATAATATTCAAATATTTTATATTATTGAAAACTCTTATTATTCATTATGGACACTGAATCCTTCTATATTCTATAAAGATGGTGACTCCTTGGTTTCATGTCTCTTAATAAGATAAAAGAATTGGACAACAATTTGTAATCATACACTTAAAAAGATAAATAAAAAAATTCAATATCATGTCTATTTATAAACCTAGATTATTTCAATAAATTATTAGATCTTATTATAAATAAATAAAAAATGAATAAGGATGAATGAATGATAACTTCCAGCAGCTCACAGTGCAAGTAGCATGCATTAGTATGTGAACCCAATGTCTCCACATAGAAACAAAACTTCATCTTGATAATCAAATTATGAAAATAGAATAAGTTTAATGGTATTAGGGAGATATAAATGCACCAGAACTGCAGAAGGGTCACTAGAACAACTCAGTGCCAGGTATATTATCTACAGAATGATTTCTTTAGTTAGCAAACACAAAAAAAAAATGGTAAATCAAAATCAAAAATGGAGATCCTCTAAAATGTAATTGTTACTCAATGTTGATGTAATTGTACTTCATAAGGCTCATCATTCTAATAATATCTATCTTTTTAAAATTCTTGGTTTACAATTGCATTATTTTGTTTCAAACCATTTTGTAAAGGCAACAACTTCTATTGAAGATAATTCAAATGACATTGCAATCACCATTTGGATAAATAATTTTTACATGCACAATGTTTACAAACACCTCAGTATAAAATGGCTCTACTCTCCTCTTTCAGATCTTTCTACAGATTCTGTATTTACATATGTCAATTCAACTAATAATTTTTAGGATAAATAAGTGAAGATTAAATATAATCAACATGCAGTTATTTTACAATCCCAAGTAAGGGGAGCATTCAATTCAGGCAGTTGGGGATATGAGACAATAACTACCTTGTTTTGTTACAACAAAAATATTTCACCATTATCTGCTGAAACACATAGTAGACCATTTCTCTCATAAACAACATAAATTGGAATCCTCAAAAAATATTTCACATCTGCTGAACTACAGATAGTAAATCACTTCCCACATAGACAATAGAAATTAAATTTAATTGTTCTTGAAATCCACAATCCTACAGTCAAACATTATCCTCTTCTGAAATAAAATTTTAAAAAAGCTAGCTGGAGTCAATATACTGGACATCTTGAACAAAATAATAGAAACTCTACAAATCCCTCTTGCTAAGGTAAGTTTAACAACTCATAATAATAACTGCCAGAGTTCATTCCTCATGAATATCAAAAGCAATTCTTTTCAAGTTGTAAAATCATAGATGATGGCAAAAAAAAATGAAGAGAAAGCATGGAGAAAACATTACAAGATCTAGTCACAAGGCTTGATCATTCTGTGGTTGTAAAAATACTTTACATCAGATTTCTAAACCCAATATTGATAGGTTGAAAAACACATCATTAGATAAGAAATGCAAACTTTTCTTTTCGCAATGTTCCCCTATTGTCAATCTGATAAAACCTATAGATGTTGAACTTGTCCTTGATTTTCTTAACCCAGGAAATTCCCAAAGAAAAGATAGCAAAATTCCAGAATTTTTAAAAAACCTAAAGCCAAAACATGAATGGCAAAACTGTTCAGTATTATTATTCATACAGAAAGTATTCCAAAAAAAACTGACATACATTCAAAACTACAGCTGTCTTAAAACCAAATAAAATCAGCAATGATCCAAAATATTTTCAATATTATTATTGTTTTTCTATAAGATTTTTGGGAGAATCATATTATCAAGAATTTTGTCAATAGTTGAGTTATTTATCTAGGGCAGACCAAGCTTAGACCAAGAAACTACTGTGAACAAGTTTTATCTTTAAAAACTCATTAAAAAACACTTTCACAATAAATTAACAACCATTGTTACCTTTATTGATCTAACCTCAGATTAGAATTCTGTTTGCTAAAGTTCCTAAATTTCATAAATACAGAAAAATCCCATTAATTTACTTAATGAAATAACATTAAATGATAATAAAAGTAAATACCAATTTTACACAAGATTCTACCATAAGGTTCAGTTCTCTCATCTACCTTATTTAACGTATTCATTAGTGATTTTGTAGGTATGGAATGCATATCTTTGCTCATGGTATTGCTTTGATTTCTAAAAAAAAAAAATCTTTTCCTGAAATAGAAATCTCTCAATAAGAATATAAAAAGGTGAAATCTTTTTTAAAGACTAGTCTTATTTCTCATTCAAACAAGATAGTATGTTCAATTTTTCACCTAAACAAGGAAATCAACTCATGATTTGAATATAATCTTTTGCAATAGTAGACTAAAACAAAATCCTACGCTATGCTATTTAGGACTAATCATGATCACAAATTATTTTCCTCATTTATCTAAAGTTAGATCAAAATTAATTTCTAGGAATAATCTCCTTGGAAAAGTAGCTGGTATAACTTGGGATTAAGATGTAAGTACTTTATAAACAGCTTCCTTATCATTAGTATATTTCACTGATGAATGCTGTGTCTCTATTTGGGAAAAAAGTTCCCACACTAAATTTCTGAATACTTAATTAAATATTACCAAAGAAATTCAAGTCTACTCATTTACATTGGCTTCTTGCTTTTTAATTTTCTTATGTCAGATATCAGAAGAAAAGATGCTTCACCAAAAATGTATAAAACATTGTTAAACAGTTAAGATTTGTCAATAACTCAAGATACTTGTCTCAAATCAAGATCCTCTTGTTGGATATTCATATAAGAATTTATAATTGAAGAATTATAGTTTTAAAAATGCAATTCTTATAAGATTCCAAATAAATTTATTTTTCCACATCTAACAATAAAGCCAATTCGATTTGATTTTCCTAGACACAACTGGAATCTCATCAACAGATTCAGGACAACTCATAATCGCTGTTGCTCAATAGCTTTATAAATTACATTTAACAATTACTAATCTATATGAATGTGAACAAATACAAACAATGAACCACACAGTTAATGACTGTCAAATCTATAGCTATAATGATAGAACTGAAAGACAATACAAAAATATTGGATAGAGAAGAAAAGGTACAAAGAACAAAATTTAAAGAAGCTGCTCACATGACAATGGCAAAAAATCCCATAAGACAACCCAGTGTAACTATACATAATGTATAGAAACCACTAATCAGCTTTGCTCTTAGGAAAAAGGGGAGAAATCAAGACGAACCTCATAGATAAGTATATGAAATTACTACAGACTGTTGCCTTTGGCAGAATGGCTGTTGGTTAGAGCATTACCTTAAGAACTCAAAAAAAAAACTCAAGAATCTAAGGACCAAGGTTCAAATCCCATGTTAGTACTGTCACTGGTCAGGCCAGCAACACCAGAAGAAGAGGGGAGACTAATACTTCTTGAAACTTTGTGCATATATTAACCTGTTTGACATGCTATTACTAATAGTTGAATGTATTTGGAATATTTAAATAAAGTTAAATTTTTGTAAAGGTATTCAATACATATATTGAATGATGGAAATAGTCCAATACAAAAATACAACAAATTGAATCTCTACAGTTTCCTTTATGATAATTAAGCTGTCTTAAAAAAAAAAAAACATATGATAAATAAATTAATTAATCAGAAAATACTATACTTAAATCTCATGGATGTCAACAAAATCATTAGCCTGACTAAGGAGAAAATGAGAATTGGTAAAAACCTAAAAATTTTATGATAAAAAAATAAATCCTCTTAAAAATGACTCAAAAAATGTACAATAGAAAAATTTTATCACAAAGGTCTTCATGACTTTAGCGTTGTCTGACTGCCCTACCATGATCTAAATCTAAGTCTAAGCCAAGTTAATCTTGAAAATTTTTTTAGGTCACAGGCAGAGGTTCAAGAGTTTGTCATAAAGTGTTGGTTGTAGCTATTATTAACTAGAGAATAAAGTTCCCAGTTAAATTCTGATGGAATAATTAATATTAATGCAATAACTATAACAATAACAAAATACAGTTGTAATTTGATATGATTTTTACCAACGCCAAGAGTGTTATCACATTCCTATGGGCAGTAGCAGTAGCTGCATGACTTATCTTTCCAATTATGAATTAATTTGTTAATGTGAAATTACTTTTTATTATTAATTTAAAGATAATCACAACAGAAAGATGCAAATAATAGATAATTAATAAGAATTTTAAAAATCAACTAAAAATTAAAAAAGTTAATATTTGCTAACAGAAATAAGACCTTATATAAAGAACTACTAATAAAAAACAGTTCATCACTCATGTATAGTTTATGGAGACCAATAAATTATACAGCAATATAAAAATGAAAAAAAAAAAAAAAATTCAGCTATGCATAAGAGAACTAAATATATATACTAAATATATATAAACAAGTTAATATCTGCTTGATGTCAGAAAGCAAAATATTTATTAAACAAAAATAAAAAATATTTCTGATATTTTACAATTGAATCACTAAACATTTCAGAATTTTTATCTATTACTTGGTGTTTAGATTATCTTTAGTCATTTTTAAATAAATGATTTTGATTAAAGTATCCTTATATGGATATATTTTTACAAATCACTTTAACAAGTAGAGATTATCTCATAATCAATTTTGAATATTCCCAAAATGTTTATATAATTAAAAAAAACATTTATTTGTATATATTTACTTGTAAAAATTATTTATAAATTCACTTTAAATATAATGTTGGTCTAAAAATGGTGCTCAATATCAAAAAATGCATTAAGATTATAATATAATTATTTAATATTCTTAGCATTTTCTCCACGTAATACATATTGTTATAATTGCATATAGTGTATTAAATAAATAAACTGGAGATTAATTTGACTAAAGTTAATGAATCACCTTATCATTGGATTATGCTAAATGTTGAGATAATTAAGTTTATATTATTGCCTGATAATTTTAACAAAAATAAAAATTTAGACAATATATGTTTTAATGTCTTAGATTACAAATATATACATATATTTTTTGGCTTATGAAATCTTTACTATTTTTACTATAAAATGTATAATTAGTTCTCATATTTGTGAGTTTATGTTTATCCAATATCAATTTATCAATCAGAATTTAAGTATATATACATATGCTGATTAAATTTTAAAAGGTTTTACTTAAAACAAAAAGTACAATTCACATTAAAAATTTGTATCAAAATCATCTACATTTTTAAAATTTATATATTCAGGAAGAAAGACAATTTCTACATTATTTTAATAAGTATTAACGTGAAAGCTAAAACCTTCTAAAGATGCTCCTTAAACATGCGTATGTGACAGCCAATCAGACGTAATAATAACTGCGCATCATTCGAAGGTTTTAGCTTGCACATTATTACAATGTTATCTGCTTGCGCTTAATAAATTTGATATATTTAATAAGTATTACAATATCTATTATTTAAAAATAAAGTACTGGAATTTATTTTATATAATTATAAGTAAATTTTAAGAATTCAATGCTCAACTGTAATGGTAAGAATCAAAATCAAGAATTTGATCACTGACTTTTTGCTTTCTTACTATTTCAAGAATATAATGAAAAATTAATTTAAAAAATCATGAACAAATTAAAGAATAAGCATATATATATTTAATTCAGTTTTTAATTAATGTATACTAACTTTTGTTTTACTTTGAAAAATAAAATATATTAATATTGATCTTTTTGCTTTCACTAAAATTTATTTACTTACTAGGGAAAATAAAGTATTTACAAGAAGCTAGTAGTAGTTTTTTATTATTTTTTGTTCATTATAAATTTTTATTCCAGTTGGAAGGTGGCATATTTTAAGGATACACTGTCATTGACAAATATTTTTCAAAATCTTTTCAGACTACATGCTTTCACTTAATATAAATATATACCTGTTTCTAAAATATCCTACCATCAGGCTTTTGCATGTAACAGTAAAAGTTCAATTGTCTTGATGATGGTCGTTCTTTCTTTTAACTTTTAGTTTTTCAGAGTTAGTTGTTTTTTTTATAATAATAAAAAAATCATAATCAATAACTTATGATGTTTGAAGACATAATTGGAATAGCATATAATTTTTACTCAAATATCGAAATTTTTAAACATACACATTTTCCAATTAAAAATCTATTTACAATTTTTTGCTCAGCACCAAGATATTCTTACGATTTAGACATATACTCAAAGAATCTTTTCCAATGAAATGAATTGTTTCATAATATGATCAAAATAAAAAGATAACTTCAATCTTATCATATGAGCTTCAAATAAAAATTCAAATTTAATCACTACTTTGTTTTCCTTGTCTTCCACTATATTCTACAACAATTTTACTACACACACACATTTTTTTTCAAAAGATCTTGAAAATAAATTACTAAAATTATTTTTGAAAATATTGAAATGTTGGAAAAAAGAAAAAGCTCATATAAAATCAAAAATTATAAAAAAGGTTTTAAAAAAATCTATGAAGTATGCATAGGTAAAATAGCATTTAAATAATATGAAGACAAAATGCCTGTCACAATAGTTTTTTCCGTATCTCATCAGGCTAGCTGACTGGTAGGTATTCATGATTCAAGTTTACTCCAGTCTTGTTTTGTCCGCTTGCTATAAATAGTTATTAATATTGGATATTTATCTATAGGTCAGCTTACTAAAAAAAAATTATTCTGAGCCCATCTGAAACCTTAAAATATATTCAATCTGACCATGATTCAATGTCCAAATAGTTAAAGCTAATGTGCTATCAATGAAACAAAAAAATCTTGAAAGTGTGTATATATCTATTACATATGGAGATTTTAGACTATTTACATTTCTGATTTCATTAGAAGTGGACTTAAGCCAAAAAACTGACATCTCCACAATTAATAAAGTATATTTTCTTATAACCAGTTGTTACTTATTTTTAAATTTATATTAATTTACTGTCTCCTTGCAAAATAATTTGAATTTTTTTATATTTTCATTTCAATTTTAGTTTTTGGAATAAAGTTATATAGCTTGGTTGCAACTTAAATTTAAATTTTCTCTTCAAGCTATTGATATTTTTATATTTTTTTGTTTGTTTGTTTTTTGGAAGTAATAAATATGGCTAAACAAGCAACACTAATTATTCTTAAACTTCTGTGAATTTAGCATCTACTTCTGACTAAGTTAAATTATTTTATTTTTATTTTACTTTTTTTTTTTTTTGGCTAAATTAATATAAATATTTACAACTTAAATTTAAATTTTCACTTTCCTTTTCAAAAAAATAATTCATCTACCATTTAAAAAAATGTAATTTTTTTACAAAGAAAACAATTTTTCATATGAATAACTAACAAAAATTATTTTTAATTTGTATAGGTTTTTTTAAAAAACAATCTACTTATATAAAATTAGTCTGTTATCTTGGAATTATCATTTCTGGTGTGTGTGTGTGTGTGGGGAGGGGGGTATTGTTGTTTTCACAAATAGCATAATTCTTAAGGAAAATTTTGGACTACTTACTTTTTTGCGTTACTACTAGGAATGGTCTTACAACCAAAATATTTCCATTCCCATTTGAACACAAGAAAGCAGTATGTATTGCACATAAATCATGTTTACTTCTTCCAAAAAATATATGATGAAAATAAAATGTAAATTTAAATTGTAAATTAACTGTTTAAATTGCAAATTAACTGCATCCATTCATTTCTTTAAAAAAATAAGATGCAAATTTATTTTCATAATTGAATAAAACTCATTAGAAAAAAATTGAATTTTATTAATTAAATCCAAACTTACCTCAGGAATAAATGGTAAAAGTCAATAAAATTTAACATTGATTATTAGAGAGCAGAATGAAGTGAAAGTTTTCAATTAATAATTATATCATTTATAGACACATCGTGCTTACAAAATAATAGCAATAATTGTAAAAATATAATCCTAAGGAGAGCATACTTTTGAATCTGAAGCTAAGTATGCACAAAACAAATCTATATGAAAGATGTTTTTTTTTTTAATTAGTAGTATTTTCAAATTTTCTTAACAATTAGAAAATAATAAACCATAACTTAATTATTTTTTCACTTGTGTTTTATTATTTATAAAACTAAAATCATTATTGTTATGGACAAAAATATAAAAGCATCTACTAATATCTAATTATTATGTTTTATATTCTATTTTTTTAACAATCTGTACATATTTCTACATATATAAAAATCTATTGCTTTATTCTTGGAATGTCATATATCAATTTCAATCCTTTTTTTACAATGCCTTTATTGATTTTGGAAAATCATCGTTTGTTTGTTAACTTTTGATATTTTTCAAGTTAGAATGAAATTTTAAAATTGAGATTTAATACATTTAAATTCAAAAAAATTGCTTGAAAATTGAAATATAACTAACTTATACCAGTCTAATCCATTTGAAACACTTATCTTTTCAGTACGTCAACTAATATGATAGATATGGAATAAGAGGGCAGAAGAATATGAAAAATATTCAATAATTTCACGTATTGCAGTTAACTATTGTTAGAATTTTCATTTGTTTTAGATAACGATCACAAGATAGCAGTATAATTTTTTTCTTTCACTTTAATATTTTTTTTAGAAAACTCATTATTTAAAATGATTGCAAAAAGTTAAAAAAACAAATGATAATTTTTTAAAACAATGATTGCAAATTTTCTCTTTTAGCATTTTGTTTTAAAACAAATGTTTTTAAATAGAAATAAAATACTATAAAACAATTTTAAATAGAAAACTTAATTACTAATTTACTATACATATATTATGTACACATACTAAATATAATACATAGATTAAGAGTATTATATTAACTTACTGCAGAAATATCTAATGACTTGTATACACTATATGTATGATAATGATTTAAAGTAAAATTATATGGATTAAGTAAAGTTCATTTACAACATATATATATTATTGTGTATACATATTAAATATGATATATGCATAAGAGGTATATATTTTAACTTATAGAAAAAATATCTAGTGATATATATCAACTATAAGTGCCTAGTCAATTTAAAGTAAAATATAATTTTACATTTTCATTTATTAAAAACTTGAAAATAATAGATAAAAAAAAAAATTTATATTACTTTTATTGGCTATGCATTGAAAATAAATAAAATAATTGTTTCTTCAACTACAATTGAAGTTTTTGGATTTAACTTGGAATAAAAGCATTGGGGAGGGACAGAAATTAATTAACTCAATCCCTATTATTTATATAAGGGATTGACTTAATTAATTTCTGGATCCCCATGCTTTAAATTCAAGTTAAATCTAAACACTCCAATTATTGGTGAAGTAACAATTATTTTATTTCTTTTTAGTGCACAATCAATAAAAGCATTTAGCATTAAAAAAAAATTAATCTCTATTATTTCATGTATAGTTATATTTTGAGGGAGGGGGAAATGTGTATAGAAAATTTGTATTATAACAATAGTATTTTTTGATGCAAATTTTGATTGAACTGCCTACATAAGAATGGATATATTAACTTATAAAACAATCAAAATATATGTATAAAATTATCGCAAGAAAGTAATTACAATGATTAGAAGATGAAAGACCAGTATATAATACAGAAGGTAGCTTTGTGAGTTATATAGAATATGAATTTAGTTAGAATATGTTACTACATATGAAAATTTTAATAATATTAAATTTAAAAAAGTAAAAAACAATTTGTTTACTCAAAAAAATAAACAAAACTGAAATAATTATAAAAGAATATTTAGTGCAATATATATATATATAGCATTTTAAATTAATAAAAATGACTTTATTGAAAATAAATGCTATTATTTTTTATTAACAAGATAATCATATAATGTTATAGTGATGTTTTAATTTAAACTTCTATTATTATAATTACTTTGATATTGTACAACATCTATTATATGAACATGCTCACAGTTAAATTTTAATGATAAGCTATTTAAAAAAAAAAAAGGAAGACAATAATCTAATATAAAACATTATGAAATTCTCTAAGAGAAAAATTATTTAAATAAAAAATACATAGTTGTCACCTCTTAATTTATATTTAAATATTTAACTATCAAAAGATTTACAAAATAAAATTATTTTAATAAAATTTAATTAAAAGATTAAAATTTTTATTCTTTCACATTAATCATACTATACTTAATAAACATACAGAAGTATGTTTATGGATGTATATTACTTCATAATTATACATTTTAATATAAAAAACTATGCAATTTAAAATAATATAATAAATAAGTACAACTAAAATGTCATCATCACAAACTTTCAGGTAAATTTTTTTATATGTTGCATTCTGTATAATTTAATAAATCCAAAAATAATATCTCTCCTTTTTCACTTTCAAAACTAGCCCATTAATTTGAATATATATATAAATTCTCTACAAACTCATTCTCTTTATAAATCTGTTTTATTGTAATAACCAAACTTTTTCCACACCCATATATAAAGTACATCATTATTCATCTTCACCTGTGTCATCTTGATATGCCAGAATATTTTTAAGATGGGACAAAAATTAAACAATCTTCTGTATACTTAAATCTATAACCAAAAAGAAATTATTGTTTTTGCTTTTGTTGCACATGAAATCCTCATAAAATATTATGATTTGCATCATACCTTTGTGCCCTCTTTAGAGAGAAAATTCAACATTCCTTAACAATTGCATAAAATGCAGTAATCAGTTAAATACTCTCTAACCATGTCAACTTATTATATAAATCTACAATGCATTAATATTTTTAATAACATAACATCATTAAGTTGTTGTTGTTTTTTGTGAGATAATAACACATTGTATTTCTACATGGCAATAAAATGGCCATTTAAAATATTCTTTGTTTACTCTTTAATCAATGTCATTTATAGAAAAGAAAACTCATTATTTGACTGGATACTGCCTATTGTTTTAAATTAATTTTCTTACACATAGATAGCTTGATAGAATATCAATAATAGGTCACTATTAGCATTGTCCCATAGTGATGTACTACAGTATTTGTTTGGACTCAAAAACAAGCAATTTTTTATCAATGATAAAAAAAAAAAAAATTAAATGATTTATTGTCCAAGAGTTCACATAAGAAGTTAGAGCATTGGAAATTCTGAGCTTGATCCATAGATCTTGAATTCCAAAATCTGCCACACTGCACCAATAAATAAACAGAAATGTTTTGCTTATCATAGAGCTTCATTAAATACTTTAATAAATGTTCAGACCTGAATATTTCATGATTAAAATTTTGACTTTTTAAAAAGAGATTTATATTTGTTTTAAAAAAATTAAATATTTGCAATTTTTATTTAAACTTTGAAAACTATAAGTAAAATAAGAAGTTGTAATAATTGCATTTGTCACAAAATACATTTTGCATAACAATAAACTATTTTTTATTATTATCCACAAAATTAAATCTCATTCTATTCGTATATAACCAGAATCTCTTAGATACAAATATTAGTATTACTTCAAACAATATAACAAATTCAATATACTTTTAAAATGAGCATCAGTTAACCCATTGAGCTTAATATATCTGAAAAATTTTAATGAATTATTTTTAAACAATATTTGAAAAAATATTCTTCTCTGTTTCAACTTAATTTTATTTATATATAAACTAATTAAAAATTGTGAGATTTTATTATCCAGAGAAAATGGATACTTTTTAACTTTTGTTAATTGGTATTGACTATTTGCAACGCAGAGGTAAGAATTTCAATCAACTATTTAACTTTCTATATTTAATCAACACTAGTGTAAATAAAATGTTGAAAAAGTTGGTTAAAGTTAGATTTTATACAGAATTCTAAACAATCTAGACAGTGCCATTCCATAGATTTGTGCTACCTATATATAAATTTTTTGTGCCCTCCCCCTTCCATTAAAAAGTATACATTATGAATTATTTCATTATGCTGCATATTAAAAAGAACACATTAAAATAAAGAAAAAACACAAATAGTAATATATATATATTTTTTTATTTCTTACAGAGATGTTGTGATTTTCGTAACAGAAAAATCTTTATATCTTCTAAATCTAAATTGCAAGATATTACATTTTTTATAATTAATATGAATAAATTTTTTAATCTTTCTTGTGAAGTACTCAATTGTAAGCGATTTTTTATTAATTTTAATTTTGAAAACAATTTTTCTCATTCATAAATAACATTAAATTATTTTCAAATATTATTTGTAAAATATCCCATTCCATTAATGTGTCAAGCATAAAATATTTATTTTTTGTTTACTGTTAATTATTTTGTTTTGTATATTTATATTACTATTCTTATTATTTATTGTATACAACCATTATTACAAATACCCACTGCGCATTAACTATTTTACTTCTAGAATGTTTGCCCAGTGTGCTTAGGACAGTAATTAAAGTAATTTATGTTGAAGCTCTTACCATTTATTTAAGATTCAGACACTCACTGAAATCTCTCACAAGTGAAGGTGACAAATATATAACAGTTCAGTGTATTATTCATTCTCTATTTTTTATGAATGTATTAGATTATATTGTCTTAAATTGTGCAGTCCAGGTTCACTTCATCATTTATATCCTAATCCAGAAAGCACCTGAATCTAAACATTGACTTTCCTCACATTCAACAAAAACAATGTTTTCATATAACAGTACAGTTTATGTGTAAGGATTGATTACTTTCTGTTTAAAATTATTTTTTCCAATAATATAGTTGCCTGAATCTAAATATTTAATTATTTTCAATAAAATTGTCTTCTCTTAAAAGTTACTTTATTTAAAATTAAAATATATAAATACTAAAGCGTAATTATCTTTTCATCTACTATCAATTTATGAATTCACTTTATTGAATGTAACAAGATATGAAGATATATATTAGCTGTAAATAAAATGACTACCATTCCAAATTGGGCCCAAATTTCTGGAATCTGAATTTTACAATATTTCCTTTAGATTGAATTAATTTTTAAACATTAACCACATTGATAATCATCTCTCAACTGTTAAAAGGCAACTTCCCGCACATCATCTCAAACAATTTTCTATAAGTATTCCTATTGTTTTTGTCTTCATTGAAAAAAAAAAATCATAGATACTTCCTTACTTAAAATGATTCAATAATTTCTTTCTTTTACTTCTTACCATCATAGTCAATTTAATAATTTAATCTTTTCTTATTTATTTTTTCCAAAAGCTGAAAGTTACTAATTATTCCCTTCTAACTTGCAATGTTTTATCATATATTTCTTTCTATTTAGTATTGAGTGACTTGAATATAAGAATAAAATTAGATTGTTATATTTTATATCATATCTTTCTCACTTATGCTTCTCATTCTCCTACAAATTTACACTCTATAGAGCTTCCAGTGCTTCCTTTTTTTTTTTTTTCAACTATCCAACTATCTATTTTATAAAAAATTAACACTCCAAAACAAAACATTTTATAAAATTCTTTATTCAATTTCACAGGATCGCAGAATCAAGCTTATTAAAAATATGCTTCGGACTTGCAATTCAAACTCAAATTCTGTAACACTGGTTCCATCATTAATAAGTTTGCCAAATATTTTAAGAGCATTAAATCCTAGGTAAAATTTATTGAAAGTATTAAAAAGAAATGAGTGATTTAAATATTTACTATTACACAAACTTAATTAGATTACTTTAATTTCCCTAAATTGAGATTCATGGTTGTGATCAAAAATTTAAAAGCAAACAAGGAAATATCTAGGCATGTTTATGTATAATGATTATAATTTCTATGAATTACATATAGATAAATTTGAAATTATTAAAAAAAAACCATTGAATCAGAAAAGACTTCAGTAACTAAAATAAAGTATTTAATGAAAATATTGATACACATAATTTGCATCCTTCCTTTGTTAAAACTTTCAAAAATCAGATAACTGAATATTTATTTTCTTATAAAATGCTCACTTTTATACAAAAAAAAAAAAGTTTAAAAAAAACTAAATGTAAGATTTTTTTTAAGATTAAAAAAAAACCGCTATGAACAATTTCAACAAATGTTTTTACAGTCCAATTTGTAATACGCTACCAACTAGATACGTATTTTTACCAAAAGATATTTCTCATCAAATATTGGCAAATTTCCATATTTCAAATACACACCAATAACCTCATCAAAAAAAAAAAATTCTACTTTTCTATCCATGTATAAAAATGTGGTGGACAAAAAAAGGTTTACAATAGAACTAAAAGAAAAATTTTAAATGACAATATAAAGAAAGAATAAAGAGTGCATTTTATATATATTGCTTCAAAACATAAAAATTATCCAGCGGAAGGAAATTAAGTACAACCACAAATCAATTAAACAGACTAAAACTAAAGAATAATAAAATGCAAAAAAATTAATTTCTATACTTAAATGAGTATTCACTTCATTTCTCAGAATGCTTTGGGGGGAGAGGGGAGGGGCAATCAAAATATAAGTTCAAATTACTGTAGTACAATAATAAATGTTTAAAAAAACAATACAAATTATTTTAACTAAAAACTCGTTAAATATTCATTTGATTTAAATTTACATGAATGAATGCATTTTTCAAACCTGAAATTATAACATGAATAAATATATCATTGCAAATTTTTAAAAAAAACTTCCAACCAAAAAATATTAATAATAAACGCTACTAAAACAAAAATAATCAATGCCAACAGACTGTTGCACGAATAGCGTTTACTCAAGAAACAAATAATTTCAATAAATTGCTAAATATTTTTCAAATACAAATATATAATATTCCACAAAAATATTGTGACAAATAAAAGTATATTTGCTTAACATAAATTATAGAAATATCTACATAAATATAATATAACGAGGAAGAATAAATTTGGATTTTCACAACAAATATCGTTTAAGTACATTCATGTGCATAGGCACATTAATAAATCAGAAAACCTTAATTCTTATTTATAATTAAAAATAAATTTTTGTCACCGGTTGTCGCACTTATTTTGAAAATTGAATGTACAATATTATTATCAGGAATAAACTTGCACAGCTGAGAAATCTAATGCACTCATCCGAGAACATTACTAAAATAAGTCATTTTACATACCTGTTATTAGCTCATTGAACAAAATTAATAATCCGTCAAAAAGGATACATGTTAGATCAAGATCAAATCCATCTTCCTGATATCGTCTCTTCTTTTTACTTACCAAGCCCTTGAGTTTCGCGGCCATTATTTGATGCCTAGTACTACTACTGTTCGGCTGTCCGCTGGAGACAATGATTTCACTGTCACACTCTCGATTTCCACAAACAGATGAAGTACATGTACCCATACAATGTGGACAGAAGTCCTCGAAAACGAAAAAATTAATGTGATCTTTACATGATCCTCATTTTACTTCCAAATCCAGGACCGATACCTCGGATACACTCTTTCACTACAGCCATTATGGCGGCTTCCTGGTAGATGCACTACTTTTTATTAACTTCCCTAAATCATTCCGCCTAAAAACCAAATGCAAAACTGCGCAAAATCGAAAATCTTTATACTACTAAATGTCTTAAAATCATTCTGTCATTACTTTAATTAATGTAAATAATATTTTATAACTGCTATATGTAAAATTATTATTGATCTTACTATAATCGACGTGAATTTAACAATCATAGAATATAGCAATCCACGAGAAAAACTGGCACCGTTCAAATTCTTTTTTTATACCCTGTATGCTCCGATTCATCTATTTAGTTAATAAATTAATACTGTTAATAACTAATATCATATATAGAATTTGATTAGTTGCATCTTTTCCCTTCAAATGAACTGTAATTTCATTAAAAATCATAAAATTATTTCAAACCAAACTTTATTTTGAAAAGATATTTTTATTTGCGTTTCTTAAAGGTACGTCGTCGATATAAAGTATCGATAGTAAAGTCAACAGCTATCCAACTTATGTCGATTTTTTTGTAATTTCCATAAAGTATTATTCAGTTGTATTACTAGTATTTATTTTTTAAATAATAAGTAAATTTATTTGTAATTTTTTTGAAAACAATTTGAGGAGAACCGGTATTGTATTAATATTTTTAACAATCGGGTCTTGTGCATAATTCTCACTCTGCTATAAGAAAACAAAAAAACCAATTTAATTATATATATTTGTCAAATTTCCAGTATTTTTTTTTAGTTATAGAAGGAACTTTATTCAAGGAAATATATATCTACAGATATTTCAGTTTAAAGGGGGGAAATACATATAAAAATAGTTTAAAAGAAAAAAAATAATACAAAACTAGTCAAGGAATACTACACTAAGTATTTTCAATAGCATTTTTTTTTAATTCAATTTTAAAATGACTATATATACAAAGATATGTGTTTATGTATAGAAAACAACAATTATAAGACTATATAGCTTATATATTAAAAAAAAAAACATGCTAAATCATTTCTAAAATAATTTGAAGCAGACAAAAAGCTACAACAATAATAAATAGTTGAAAATTTTAGAATATAGTAGTTACTATTCTTATATATATCATTTGACCAATAAATCTGTGGAATAATGATACTTATACTCTAGAGAAGAAACATTTATACAAAAAGAGAAACATGAAATTTGCCACTTCGTAAAATATATGCATATAGCAGCTATTCATGGGGGGACTGCTCTAGAAATGTGTTTACTTATATCTATATAAATCAATCTGTGAAACACAAGTATATCTACATAGGCCATGCTGATTAGATTTTTTTAACAGAAAACATTTTTTTCTGAAATTCTTCAACATCATATAGCTTTCTAATGTATTCTCTGCTTTATCATTCCAATGAAAACAATATGACAATTTTAAAATGTCTAAGATAATTCTTATAATGTAGAAATGGTCTACCTCTCCCATGAAAACTATAATCGAGTTCACCATAAAACAGTCTTTTAGGGAATTTTGTATTGTTCATTCATTTTACATGTTCAATCCAATAAAGATGTTATTTAACAATAGTGGATTCTATAGTATCACATCCAACAAGTTGAACATATTGATTGGTTTTATAATCTTGCCATTATATTTTTAAAATATTATGGAGCATTCTTAAGTGAACTTTTCTGATGCCTTTATATTGCTTGCATTGATAGGGTAGACAAGTTTTACTTCCACACAATAAATTAGGTAAAATAACAATCCTTACATAGCTAACTAAGTTCCAATAGTTATTTCCCTGTGGTTGCCAACATCTTGGACTTTGTGTAGTACCTCAACATCTAAGTCCACCTTTATTTTTATAAAACATCAAGATATTTGAACTGGGTTTACATTATCAAGTTGATAAGCTAAAAATTGTTGAGGATTTTTTCCCATCACTGGCTGATGAAGAACTTCAGTTTTTTTTAGATATTAATTATTAAACCAAAATTTTTAAATGTTGTATTCAAAACATTAATGAATTGCAAAAAAATAGCTGAATTATGAGCATACTATAATTCCAGAATTAGAAGGATTTATGTTTCTTTTTAATTGATTCAAAGTAAAAATTCTATCATCAAACTTGTATCATATCATAATCTCTCTTCATTAATCTGCCTATAAACAGTTCCAAAGACAACTGTCACAAAAACTGAAATCATATTAAAACAAGTTCACATCCTTGTTTAATGCTAGTTTTCATTTCAAATGTCTTGGATTTTCCACTTGTAGTAATATACATCATGTAGAAGTTGTATAATACTAATAAATTTTGATGTACAATGAATTAATTTCAAACAATGCCATAAACTTGTTTGATTCCCAATCAATAAAAGTAATATATTAATCATTCCTTTGTTTCTGACACTTTTCTTGCATTTGGCTGGCAACAAAAATCATATCGTTAGTGCTTTTTTATTCTCTGAAACAAATTGAGTTTCTGATAAATTTTTCTCTATAACTGGAAACAATCTATTCAACAAAATAATTCGAAGTACATTTCCTGTAGTGGCTAATAATGATATTTCTTGAGAATTATTACAATCTTGTCTATTCCCTTTATTTAAAAAAATTGACACAACAACTATTCTTAAGATTAGGCGACATAATTTTATGGACTCACGTATTGCTAAACAATTTCAATATTTTTGAAACTAACATTATCTCCACATTTTAAAACTTCTCCAAACATTTTTATCAGGATTTGCAACTTTCCATTTAGTTGGCATCTCAATTTTTATATTATTATTCAAAGGATGATCAGAATACCGTCTCTCTGTTCAAAATATCATGTCATAAAATTCGTGGATTTAATAGGATTGTGATACTATTTCTCAGATACATATATTGATTTTATTGCAATTTTATTCCACTAATTATTTTTAAACTTTCTTGTCTATATTTATTATGAAGTTCTACATTTATTAATTTGTCAAGCAAAAAATACCACATTTTTGTTTAATTAAATTACTGATAATAAGATCATTGTCAAAAAAACAATCGTGATTCTTCTTTAAAATGAAAATTCATGACTGTTTTTTTTTAAAATCCAAGAACAAATTTATTTATATTCATAAACGCTCCCTTGATGAAATTTTATGCTTCAGTAATATGATAATTTTGGAAGTTTAAATTAGCAATTTTAGTGTTCCGTAACTGTTAAAATTTACTAAGTATAATAAATACTTCTAAAGAATGAATATCAATTTTCTTGTGAATGTGATTGGAGTACAATCTATTTTTAATGCATCTATCATTTTAATGTTGGAGCGAACTAATCTATGTCTTGTCCAACAGTTTGAACTTATAAATATGCTCATAACTATAGTTTAATCTAATGAATGCCATTTTGTGAGTATGAATGCATTCAAGTTCTTTTACAGTATTTTTTTTTTTTGCCTAAACAAAGTGTTTGTGAGTCAAACCTTTTATTTTGCAAAAATTCAATAACAACAGATCATTTGAATTTACAGCATCAATATTATTATTTTCAACAACTCTTGGCCAAATTCCATTATTTACACTGACAAATGCATTAAACTTCCAGAAGAAGAAAAAATTGATGTTTTAATGGTATTGCTGTAATAATATTATCCAGCAAGGCATAAAATCTCTCTTTGTCTGAATTCTTTGAATATACTGTTTGGCCAAGATACTAAATTACACTTTACAGCAAATTCAACAAACATTCTTCTTTCACTGTCTGATTTGTCCTTAAAAAACATACACTTCCTTTCTCTGGAAGATCAATATCACTAAGAGCAGTTATGTCAATCTTAAATCTTGACAACTCCTTAACCACCGGTGCAATCTTTCTGGCCCTGGAGAATTTATGTCAAGTAATGTTTATACATTTCAAATACATATTTTTTTAAAAAATAGATTTATAAAGCTTATATTTACTACTGCCACTGCCCCTGATTTATCACTACTACTGGATGTTATTATTTATCATTGTAATGAATATTCTGTTAAGCATGATATCTTGGCCATATTGTGTGAAAGAAGCCATTTTCAGACCACATTTTCTAGACTCTTTTCACTTCTGTTGTAAGAGGGGGGGACTTCTAAATAGAGTTGCTTAATAAAATTCTTATTAGATTGAACTCATGTCTCAAATCCAGTTTCAGACAGGCTCATTAATGATTGTACTGCACCCAGTAAAGACTGTAACCAAGGACGACCAGCCTACTAAGCCTAGCATATACTTTATATGGAAAGTGGCTGCAAATATGCACAATCTCATTGTTATAGATAGTATAGGTAGATGACTGATGTTCCTGAGAGGCTCTTGATCACTGGGCCCTACACTATATTGTAACGATATATAAATATGTCGTTACATTAATTTAAAATAAAAACTTAAAAGTTCGCAAATAAAAGTAAAAAATTAAACGCTAAAATTAAAATGTTTGTTAAACGTATATACATTTGCACAGATGCCAAACTTTAAAAATATTTTTTTTAAAAAAAAACAAATAAGTATTTGAACGTACTTTTTTTTATAAAAAAGTACAAGATTTAAAAATAAAAACAGGTATTAATTAATGTAATCTGTAAATGGAAATGATTGTTTATAAATTGTTTGAAAAGCAAGCTAGCTTTGGGCTCTTGTATAATTAAAATGATCTGATGAAAGGTAGATAAGAAAATAAAAAGAAATTAGCTTGACCAATGGAAGCACCAAGCCTCAGCCTGGACCCAAACGAAATTTGGATTAGTGACGTCTTTGTTCATTCAATCTGGAGATTTACTATAAAAAGAGAAATATTGAGTTCCAGCGTGGTGTGTTTGAGAGTTGTGGTAGGACGCACATACCACACTCTCTATTTAAAAAAGAAAAAGGAAAAGACTGTGATACCTTGAACCAGCTATTGCCATCTCCAGAACATTATCTTCCAATGGAGGCGTCGCGGGAATTAAAAACAGGAACCTGGACTCTTCTACCATAAGCTATATGAAATGAACAATTATTAAAATCGATTAAGAACTTTCGTCAAGTTTTATAAATTGATAAACAAGCCAACTTAAATGTTAAAACAGACTCTTATCTGACTTTTGTAAGTTTTTAAATCAAATTAATAATGTTTAATTTTATATGTTTTCCGATTGATAAACATCATTTCCATTTTTTTTTTTTTTTCTTATTGTAAAGATTATTTAAATGCATGAAATTTAAGTTGTTTATAGACGCTTGCATGGATTCGTTCGCGGTTAATTATATTTTGTTTTTCATATTTGATCAAAATATATAGACATTCGATAAATAATGATACCGTACGGTATCTAAAATGTATTTATTCGGATGTCTTTTAAGTTATTGGTGACAACACAAGTATCTTATGGTGAATATTTTTGGGTTACTTATAAATTTCCCTCTGCGATTGTCGGTATCAATAATTTTGTATTTTGATCATTTATGTTTATTTTGAAATGTGTTTGACCGTGGAATCTATGTAATCGATCTATACCCAACATTTTTAAACAAATCTGTGTGAACATATTTAAATGTTAAATTTAAGTCGGGCGTGAATGGCTATATGGTTTTGTAAAGTTATATTAAGGGAGAGTAATCTTAGGTTATTCATTTCATAGTTGAATTGGTTCAATGGATTGGATATATTTGTGTAATTGTAGATGTAGTATGAGGTCCACTATGGGCAGGATTATAGATATATGCCACACACCCTCTGTTTGCCTATGGATGGGTTTGTAAGTCGGCAGAAGACCGCAGTCCATTCCTATGGAGTTTTTTGTTTATTGTTCTACTTGCCAACAGATGTAACATTCCTGTTGGTGGAGAGTCAATGTCTTCTCTATTTCTACTTATTGTTCAGATGTACATTCCTGACAGTATAGTATTTTGTGTTGTCGTATCATGCTACATTGAATACATGAATGTATCAGATGGATTGGCGCCAGTTTGGTTGCGAAATTTGTTGCCTAAGGTTAAATCAGGGAAGAATATTTTCTTTTCAAATGCAGATCTATGTAGTCTATTCATATTTGACTATCTAAATAAAATATTAAACTTATTGAAACTTAGTTAAATGTAAAATTAAAAGATTAATAGAAAAATCTAAAATGTTGAATTTATTCCTAAAAATTTAAATGTTATTTTATATGTGCGTAAATAAATATTTTTATGTGTTAATTTCTGGCAGTGGCTTTTATTTATTGATATTTAAGATATAAATTAAGATATAGATTTTTATCTCTGCGTCTCCGCTGAGCTAGTGACTTGGGCTAACGATCGGAATATTTAAATAAAGTGGAATCTTAACAGCGCGTATCTGCCTACTCTATAAATTTTTTTAGGTTTAAATGCCTAGATGGCGCCTTGTAGAGCAGATATTGTTTTTGCGGTTAGATTCGATCTTCACTTTCATTTCGATCGTTATAATATTAAATGATTGAAGAAAGAAAAGAGGGAGAAAAGACTTGAAAAACAATATTTAGCTTTTGATGAACCAATATCCTAACCTATGAGAGCTGGAGGTGCTCTTAGTTGGATACTGTTTGTTTATTATTCATAGTTGACTTTTCTAACTGAAAGTCTTTCTACTAATTGCCATCTGTGGAATCTATCAATAGCCTAAGCTCAACACCCAACATTTTTATTGAAATGATATTCTGTGTGAATATCTATTCCATATGCATGTGAGTGTTAATATTTATAGAATAAATTTATTAATTAAATGGATGTGTTTTAAAAAAATTATTTTATTTAAATATAATATTAAAATAAAAAGATTTCAATTTTCAGTTGAAGAATTTAAATGTATTCTGTGCATTTGGTTTAAGTGAAGTAAATTTTGTAAATTATAATCCATTGATAATTTTGTAGAGACATCCTGTTAGCTTAAAGTCAATTTTTGCTAAATTTATAGTTTTAAGACCTATCTAGTGTGATTTTATCACGGCAATCAATGTAGAAAGATTGATCTATAGAACTGGTAATGATAATTCATGTTTTATTAGAAACTAGAAAATAATTCATGGTTTCATTGGAATGTTACTAAGTGTAAGAAAATTCTTGAACTAAATATAATTAGCAAGCATAAACGAGCTCATGACTGGATTTTCATGAATTTTCTCAATGCATTGCTAAATTTATTGCCATTTCAGCCCAGAGATTAGATTACAGTGATTCAATGGATAGTTTTGACTGACTCAATCCATTGATAAAATTATCAACATAAATTTTCTTCAAAACTATTATTTGCTGCTATAAGCAGACATATACAATTGCATTATTAACAATATTATTACAGTTCTGAAACCGGACATTGCTATTAACACAAACTACTGATTTAATGCTGTTGCCAATATTTTCTAAATAATTTCTTAAATAAATCACCAATTGAAGACATCATATGGATTAAGTAATAAAATAAAGACAATTCCTAAATTTGAATTCTAATTCTAAAATATTTTTTATAAAAAACTTATGCTGATATAGACTTTCTCTATAATTATTATTCATTTACTTTTATATAATCATTATCAGATCATCAAAACAGGAAAAACTCACTATAGGTTTTGCCACATATGGTGATCATGTGATGTTTATCAGATTTTTAATAAGTATTCAATTTAAAATTTATTCATAAATGTGTGTTATTCATTTTTAACTTTTATTAATTAGAAAACTAAATGGTTTTATTTTATAAATTTGAATAAAAATGAACACTATTAAATTATTAATTTATGTTTCTTTACTCTATTTTTAAAATATAGTTAATCTTAATTTTAATGTCATTTTCCATTGTAAGCCTAAGTAATGATTAAAATTTTATGTAAATATTGTAAAGATTAATCTGTGTTTTTGATAATTATTAGGCAAATTATACTATTCAGAATGATATAACCAGAATATAAAATCAACTTCTATTTATGGAGAAATTCACTGATAGTGACATGCATTAACTGATTTAAGTTTTGGGAAGTTAAAAGATTTAATTTATTATATATTTCTTTGTCCTGAACTTAAGTTTCCAGGTGACTTTTTTTAATTAGATACTTTACTATATATGTAGATGAATAAAATACTGTATTATTAGGTATAGCTTTATATAAGGAATAATGAACAGCATATGTATATGCCATATATCTACGTATAAAGTAAAGTGATATCATAAATGTTATCCCAGCTGCATTATTCAATTTATAGTGACAATTAAGTGTCATTTATAATAGCAGCCACCACATCGTTATCTTAAACATTAACTCCATTTAATTTTATATAATGGAGCTAGTGTAATTTGATTTAGTTGAAGGAAAAACTTGTTGATGCATGAATATATTTGTCATTCTCCATTACATAAATATATAAATGTCATAGGTCATAATGTCAACTTTACAATTTTTTAATAATAATAAAAGTGATTTTAATTTCTCCAACACACTGATTGATAATTATCTCTTTATTTATTAATATTTAATAGATCAACTGAAAAATACCAAGCATATATAAGTTATTTATTAATAATTATTCATATGTAATTTCACTAACTTATTTCATAAATATTTCTATTAAAGTTTTGAATCATCATGATATAGATACAGGATATTGTCATATTCTGAAGAATATTTATAAATTGCAACAGTAACAATTAGATTACATAATGATACTAGGAAGATTAACATTGAGAATGATGTATGACAAGAGGACTCCATATCTCAGAATATTTTACAATAGTTTTGCAAGAAGTATTTTGTGAATTAAATTGGGAAATTAAGGGAGTAAAGGTAAATGGAGATTATTTAAGTCATCTAGATTTTGCAAATGATGTAATTGTTTTTACAAATAATACTTTAGTTTCAGGAAATGTTGAAAGAGTTATCAGATAAAAGTAAGACTAAAGATAAATGTTAAAAAGACTAAAGTAATATTTAATGGATTTTCTCAAGAAAAGAAAATGTAAAATTGATAATGATTTAATTAGAAGAAGTTAATAACTACAAATATCCTTCATCAGATTATTACTACAAGTGAAACCTAATGGATGACAATAATCATAAAATTAAACTTGGTTGGAATGCTATTGGTGCAAATAACTTAAAAAGAAATATTTCTATGTGTTTCAAAGTAAAGGTGTTTAATAAATGTGTTTTACCAGTTTTTACTTATAGATCTGAGACTTGGACCCTTAATAGAAGAGCAATACAGGGATTTCATACCATTCAATGAAGTATGGGGAGATGCATATTAGGAAGTAATAAGAAAAGATTGAAAATGAAATAATGAGTGAGAAGACAAACAAGTATTATTGACAAATTGAAAGAATTAAGAGGTTGAAGTAGTGTTGGGCTAGACATATTGCTAAAAGATATGATAATAGATGTACAAATGAAATCTTAAACTAATATCCAAGAAATTGTTAAAGACGTGGAAAGAGATCACATGTAAGATAGACCGGTAAAATAAGAAACTATGCTGTGATGGTAGGGAGAAGCTGGGCTAGAGATTGAAGAAAGATGGATTGAACTTATACCTTTATTCTGCAGTGGGTTGATATTCATTGAAAATGATGATGATGATGATGATTTATATAAATTATTTTGAATAATAATAAAATTTACTTTATATGCATATATATTTTTACCTCTCCCTTTATTTAGATAGCATTCTTCACAATGCAGTGGAGATTCTTATCTCAGTGATTGAGTAGGCAATTTTAAAAAAATACTGTATGGATAATGGAATTATGGTATTAGTATTATCTTGCTGATAAAATTAAATTTCAGTCCTATGAATATCACCTTGAATATTTTACAATAGCCTAAAATAAGTAGGAAATATAGGCTGTTCATCTAATGGCATTCTTTGGCAGTGTAATGTCAACATAACCTTGTCCACGTAACATTATATAGAAAATTTTTTTTAAAAAAAATCTGGTCTCCAACACGCAGGGTTCTAGAAAGAAAACATCAGAGTTAATAAATTTTTTTTGAACATTTGTTAATTATTATCTGATACATTACTTTTTTTTAATGAATCTGAGAAATACCATAGAGAAAAATTTTATAAATTAGTATATATTATAATGGGTGAATGGAACTCTGAATGTAAAATTATTCCGCATTATGAACTGTCCAACTTTAAAAAAACAACAACAGCAAGTAAGATTTTAAAGTTTAGACTGCAATACCAAAAAAACTTGAGATTATCATATTTGACTATCCAGGAGAATGTGTATGTATAAATGAATTCAATATTTAGTTTAGAAATATATAATAAAAGTTTAAATTTGGTCAAGACAAAATAATAGTTTGGGGTTTTTTTTAGCATAAGAAAAAGCAATTTTTTATATATATAAGGAATGCAAATTAATTTATTTAAATAATAGAAAAGGTATCTATTTGTTTTTTATACAAAAATTTTGGAAATGTAAAATTTTGTATTTGTCTGCATTTCAAATGCCATTGTTAATCTAGTTAATTGCCTTAATTATGGCTTTAAGATAAGCATTTTTTCCCAAGGAAAATAAATATTTTAAGAATTTATTTATCATATTAAATATAAAAAAAACTTTAATTAAACAAAAACAAACTAAACAAAATTATAATTGTTGATGAATTGATAAAGAGATGTTCATTATGGGAAGTTTTTTAAAAAGAAGACAACTTCAATTAAAAATTTTACTTTGATATTTGAAAAGGCAAGAAAAAGGTGACCAGTAGAAATCTAATCTACCAGCCATGGATTTAAAGACTTCTACTGACTCTGACTATAAAATTAATCAATTATGTATTCACAAATGTACTGTGGTGGTAGTCATAAGAAAAGTAAATGAATAGCAATTTGAAAGTTTTCTAAATGACATCACTGTTTTCTGTATAATATGCTTCATAGAAACCAAACAGATGACTGGCTAACTTTTTAAAGTATATCTTTCTGGCTGCTAAACCATGTTAATCTTTTCAATAGCAAAAGATTGCTGCCTGGGGAATAGCAAAGCCAATGAATTTGACTCAGTGAGCTGACTCTTGCCACTAACCACTATTTATGAATATTATAATCACCTACTTTTAAAATATGACTTTGAAAAAAATTGTTAATTTTTTTTTCATCAAGAAAACTATTTTTCCCCCTCTTTTATCAAGAAAATGGTGAAAATCTTTTCATCTATACATATGTGAACTGTAATGAAAATTAATTAAAGTACAATTATTTTAACTTTTTTTTTAAAGAGAATAATTTTAATATGATCATACTTATTAATAACTAAAGGGACCAATAAATCTATAATAAGATCTTTATATATATAGTATAAGAAAGTCTTACTAATTATATATTTGTTTATTATTAATATAATATTTAAATTATATTGAATAGACAGTAAACATGTGAGATAAATAATTTATTATAAGGACATTCATTATTGTAAAGTATTGAAGTAATTAGATCATTATATTACAATTTTATTAACATAAATCATATTTAATGATATTTTATATACATTTATATTTATTCTTTCTGGATATTATTTTTGTTTTATTTGTTATAAGTTCATATTTGTAAATATAGGTTATATGTATTTTATTTGTTAGTATATGTGATTTTTTTAAATAAATATAAATAATTAAAGTTTAGTTATAATTTCATTTAATTAGAAATAAGGATGTGTCTTATCTCTAGAGAAGCAAGCTCAGATTGATATTTCACTTGCATATAAAAAGAATAATTATAATAGTGATTGAATAGTGGCTTTTCCAGAATAATTTTTCCATAGCAAAATAGTGTCCATATCTATTAATTAATCTATTCATGTATGGTATGACTGATTAACAAAAATAGATAAAGGTAAAAATACTTTTTGAGATGAAAAAGCATTAAATTCCATTGAGATAGCATCCCAATTTATATCATTGATGTGGTTGAACAATAGATTTTACAAATGATAGAATGGGGGAGGGGGGTAATAGAAAAGATCCTATCATTTGTTAGTGATTGTCAGATAAAAGAATAGATTGATCTGATGTTAAATGCTCAGAGATTTAATAATATGACTATTCTGGGAAGGGATTATTGTTAATTGAGCCCCAAGGTAAAGCCACATTTTATATGGTAAATCTCATGAAAAATTACTGACAAATTCTATTACATCTAGAAGACAGCCAAAATACTGCTTTCATATATGATGTCTATATATTTGTAAACATATGCCATTTGGCCTTACTAACATTGGAGCATGATTATTGAGATATTTGGATATAGTTGTTTTGAAACAAATTGAGAAAATTATTACACAGTATTTGAATGAAATTATCATTGCATCGCAAGATATGAAGAAACTGTTTACTCATCTTGAAATGTTCTTTAAGGAATATCAAAAGAATAACATAATCATTAATTTAAAGATTACATTTGCTGTATCTGAAGTGTGTTAGACTTCCTAGTTAATAATAGGAGGACTAACTCCCATCCTAACAAAGTATTGGTGATCCAAACTTTTTCCACAATCCAAACACAAGCAATTGAGATCATTCTTAGGGCTGTAAAATTACTATCATAGATTTCATAACAACTTTTATGAAGGATACAGAAACTTGTTATAATGGCTAAAGAAAGATACAAGATAGACATGGACACTAGAACACTAGGAATTTACAAAGGATCAATGATAACTTTCTAAAGGAAATGATATTTGCATATCCTAAATTAAAAAATAATTCTATGTATAAACTGATAGTAATAGATTTGGTCTTGGTGTCACATTGCTTCAGCTTAGTGAGCAACAGAGACTTCAGATTTTGCATTTTTGCAGCAGAACATTAAAAGAAACAGGAAGAAACTATGTCATTATAGAGTCCATTGTCTATTAAGCCTGCTCTAAATTTCAAGCGAATTTTACTGGGATCAGAGATCAATGTCATGACTGACCACCAATGCCTAAGATTTTGGACAATACTGATTTGACCAATGACTGCATTATTTGATAGAACTTCTTTCTACTGAAATGTGAAACTCATTATCTGAAAAATAAAAAGGATATTGTTACTGATGATGTTGATACACATCTCCAAAATCCTAAAGAGTTGAGGAGTTAAGAATTTACATGCAGCAGTCATAATTCTAACAGTACAGAGTCAGTTCAAAAAGAAATAAAACAATGGTTACAAATAGAGGATGGTGATTTTGGGAAAGTTATATCATTTTAATAAAAATTTATCACATCAGGATTCTTATTATCAAATGATTCAAAAGAGTTGAGCATTACAAATTAAGCAATGGTCTGTTATTGCATAATCCCTGCAACATCAAAGACATTTGGAGGATCCCTACAAAAGCATCTGATCATTTATATCCATTTTCCATATAGTCATTATGGCCCAAGAAAAGTAGAGAAAATATTGAAAACATGGTTTTATATTAACTGCCATAAGGTTATGCTGAGTGTGTTTCAAACCAAACTAGCAAATAATGTTAAATCTTCATGATGTAATACCTAGTGGTTCCAATGATCTACTGGCTATAGATTTTTGTGGATTATTATTACCATTTAAATGATATAAATTTTTAATAGCAGTGTATGTTGTCTTTTCAAAATATGTTGATGCATACCCTCTTAAAAAGGCAAATAGATAAAGTATCATGAAGATATTACTAAAACAACAAATTTCTCTAGTTAACAAACCAAAATCAATCAATGTATCACAGTATCTCTTTTCAGTTTGGGGGATGGAAATAATTGAAACAAAATATAAAGCATATTTTAATATCCATAAGAAACTCATAGTTTATCTCCTGCAAGACATTTAGGACTTGCCAACTATTTAAGCTAGATGTCAGTAGTAATTATAAAGAATGAGTTAAGAATGTACCAGAAATAATAAATTAACATTAACTGGACACAAAATGAGTTTATCCACACTTTGAAGTAAACAGTCAAAAGTTGATTAAAACACCACTGTCAATCATTGAGGAAGTCGATCCTGACTAAGATAAAGAAAAGGCTTGTCTCAGATTAATACAGATGTTAGAGAAAGGGAGAAAAGAAATCATAGTAAATTGTACATATTTAGTATAGGTGACCACATTTTCATATGGATACCACATGACCATCAACCTTCTAAGAATCAATGTAAAATGTTCTTTCTGTTATATGAAGATTTCTGTAAGATAAAAGAAGATTGGAGATAATATGATACAATGCATGAAACTTTCAACCATTAAAAAATCCAGAATGAAATTTTCCAATCTAACATCCCAAAGGAGGCATGATATGCATTTAGAGTATGAGAGGAGGGTTTGTAAAATATTCTATGTGAATATCTATTCCACGTGTGTGTGTATTAAGATTCATTTGTAGAAAATTTTATTAATTAAAAAATATATATAATTTAATTTCAGATATCAATGGGTGTGTTAAAATGGTATTTAAATGTGATCTTAAATCTTAATCTTAGAAGTAATTCTCAAGAATAATAAAATAAAAAGATTTATCGTGTTGAAATTGCACAGCACAACATGGTTCATTTTTGAAATTGTAATTTCTGTCTTCATTTTAAAATTTTAGAAAGACCAAGTAGACTATACATGTGCCAATGTCATCATTCTCTATGCTTTTTTTTTTCAAATAGTGTACACCCTGTTTTCCTCTGACAAAAATTGGAATTTTCTATCCACTTAATTTTTATCCACTCAGTTTATTAGATTGTATGAAGAAAACACATTGTGAATTTTGTAATGAAAGAAATGGATTGAGAAATAGAAGAGTTCCTGTTTTTTAGATGTTTGGATTCCAAAGATAGTTTGTCATCCAGCAATTCAAATGAATATTCTAAGCCTAATTTGTCCTTGAAAGAAGAAGCTCCTTTGTCAGCCAAAAAGTGAGGAAAAAATAGACAATATACACCTGCTGAAGTTAGCACTAGACTAAGCCCTTCATCACAACCAATTACTAATATCCCACTTAAACATAATGGAACAATATATAAATATAAGCAATTTTACAAACAGACCAGGTTTAAAGTTCCCCATTACATGTGACTAACTTTTTAATGAAAAAACGTGAAAAAATTATTAATAAAACTGATAAATATGCTATTAAAGAAAAGAAAGTGTATTACCAAATTCATCACTTCCTTTATTATGCTGTAATATCTTATATAAATACAATTTATCCACTACTTTGAACACTTTTTACCAAAAATATTTTATAATAGTGGCTCTAAAGAAGACTGCAGAACAGTCGAAATGTAAGATGGTGCATTAATATAGATCAATGAAAGATTTTTGCTAAAACATTTGTGAAATAGTGAATAAATTTGTATTTTAAAAAAGTGCAATTGGAAAAATGTATTAGATCTGCATTTTTTGCTATGGTATTGGGAATTTTATGCAAGATTCATATTGTTCAGTTGAAAACACTTTGAGACTCTGATCCAAGTCTAAGGCAATCTTATTGTGCAAACTCTCTCAAAAGGTTTAATAATTTATTAGCATGTTTGCATTTTAAGAATTATGAAAAATTGCTGAATAACAAGTAGTGAGTCTGACCACCTCTATAAGATTAGGTGCATTATAAACGTATGCAATGTAAATTAGGATTCTGTTTCAGTTCTGATTACTTTTGTCAATTGGTAAACATAATGTCTAGAATGCATTGTCTTTTATTATTAATAATATTCAATAGTATGAAATAATATATTTAATATTTTACATTTATATATTAGATAGTATGAACAGGTATGCTCATCTGCAAGACTTATACTATGAAAGAGATAGAATATAAACAATGTTTTTTAATAAATCTGTGCCTTAGAATTTTTAAACTTCTTAGTACAAAATAAAAATACATTTAGTTCTAAGTGTGAAATTATAAAAAATGCAATTATATATACATACATAATTTTCTTTCCAAAAAATTTTCAACTGCCACTTAAAGTGAGAAATTTTTTCAGGCTCTAAATTTATAAATTGTTTTTGTCATTTGAATAAATGTTATTTTGATTGACATGTATTCTCTATTGGTGATGTTTATTCATTATGAAAATGTCCCCTAACAAGGTTGATTTATCAAAAGTCTAAAATCAAAAATTTTGGATGAAAAATAGGAAACTTAGAGTTCAAATCTGTAGTGAAGCTATACATATTTAGCCTTACATATGTGTGTTTTACCATTCACTGTTTATTTAACTACTGTCCCTAAAGTCAATCACAGTGAATGGATATTAAAATGTAAATTATTAATGAAATTTATATGTATATAATTTAGATATGTAAAAATATTATAAGGTGAAAAATAAGAAAAAAGAAAAAGTTTTAAAGTAAAATAAATAAAAAATTATTGCATCAGCAAATAGATAAGTTAGCTAATGCATTTTATATAATATCAAAATAAACTTAATCAAAATAAATTAAGCAAATTGATAATAGAGAAATAGTTCTTTCTCTACCAAATTTAACTTAAGATCCATTAAAGAGAAACTGATGTAATATAAAATCGATTGTTTGTCATATAAACAGTAGTATAATATCATATGATTCTCTTAAGAGGTTGTAAATAATGGAAGAATTAATGGATTTCAATTAATTAAAGTAAAGAATAAGTAAAAAGATATAAATACTAAAGTTCTTCTTTTTCTGATATTCTTGTTCTAAAATAGTGACTGTCATCTAACAGATACGTAAATCTCTAAGTTATGTTGGAATACAGAAGTTCACCTCTGCCATCCTTTTAGTCCATTCTCAGAAGGGTGTCCTAGAAATGAAGTCCAGCTGAAGATCCAAGGAGCATGCCTGAAGACTACCTACCTTTTCTGCCTGGAAGGTCAAAAACAAACCTATATAAATGGAGTCATGAGCATGAACATCTGTGAGGTCAATCTTAACAGCCATCAAGAAAGAATGACAGCATCATGAGGTCTCCAGTATGAATTCTTAATTCACCACCCTTACAAAGCATAATCCATATAAGCACTTCTTAGTTACTGGTAACTTTTATCTTTGTAATTTTTTTGTTATTGTTCTGGTTAATATATATTAACTAATTTTACCTCAAGTACATTTATAAAATCAATGTATATATTGACATATCATTACTGTTATGTTATTTAGATTTTGCAGATGATGTAGTTGTTTTTGAAAATAATGCTTTAGAGCTTCAGGAAATGTTGCAGGAGTTATCAGATGAAAGTAGGGAAGTAGGACTAAAGTTAAATGTTAAAAAGACTAAAGTAATGTTTAATGGATTTTCTCAAAAATATGAAAATAAAGATTGATTATGATGAGTTAGAAGAAGTTAACAGATACAAATACCTTGGTCAGATTATTAATACAGATGGAAACATAATGGATGAAATTAATCATAGAATTAAATTTGGTTGGAGTGCTTTTGGTAGAAATAACTTGATACTAAAAGGAAATATGCCTATGTGTTTGAAAAGAAAGGTTTTTAATAATTGTGTTTTACCAGTTCTTACTTATAGATCTGAGACTTAGACACTTAATATAAGAGCAATACAAAGACTTCAGACCACTCAAAGAAGTATGGAAAGCTGCATGTTGGATGTAACAAGAAGAGATTGAAAATGCAATATATGGGTAAGAGAACAAACACGTGTTACTGACCTCATTGAAAAAAATAAAAAGACTGGAGTTGGGCTGGACATATTGCTAGAAGAGATAATAGATGGACAATTGAAATCTTAAACTAGATTCCAAGAGATTGTAAAAGATGCAGAAAGAGACCACATGTGAGATGGATGGATGAAATAAGAAAGTGTGCAGGGGTGCTGAGGAGAAGAGAAGCTAAAGATCGGAGAAGATGGAATGAACTTGGAGAGACCATCCAGCAGTGAATTGATAATGGTTGTTGATGATGATGATGATCATTAGTGTACATACAAAATCAACAAGATTTGTTTATTATTTCATTGATAATGTGGAATATATGATAGTGTTTAAAATAAGAAGAAGAAAAAACATTTTTTTTTAAATTTTACCCTCACCCCGTTATGTAAGGTGGAACTAGTTTGTAAATTAAGTTATAAAAGTTTTTTTTTTTTTTTCCCCATGTGTCATAGCACCGGCCGGGACGCGAACCCACAACCGTCTGCAACCAACTACTTGCTTGCATGGCGGCTGCGATACCTCTCGGCTAACAATGCAAGACTAGTTATAAAAGTTATTATTTTTTTTTTTTTGACTCTTAAAAGATTATTCATCCTCCTTCTGCCACAGTTATTTTTTAAAAAAAAAAGAGAAAGAGACATTGGCATTTAGTTATTTAGCTAAACTCTATTCATTATATAATTACACTGAGTAAGACATTCATATCCTATATATACATGTGTCACAGATTTTTTTTTTTTAAGAGAGAGAAAGTGACATTGGCATTTAGTTATTTAGCTAAACTTGATTCATTATATAATTACGCTGTGTAAGTCATTCATATCCTATATATTCATATGTCTATTTAATTCGTTGATTTTTTGTAGAAAAGTACCTGACAATTGGTTATTTTATCGTGTATACTAATTAAACCATATATGCTTATTAAATAATTACACATTAGAAAATAGATTATATAAGATAGATTATTTAATATTTCTGTAATAGAGTGGTACAGTGCAAGCTTTTTTATATAATTATCTATTCAATATTCATCAAATCTATGTGCATAAATAGTTAAACAATGATAGCTATTAATTAGTCATGCTAATAAATAAGATGCTGGTATAATATCTGCATATAATCAATTTAATGACTTTAAAGGTATGGTTTTTTTATTATTTTATAATGGATTTTTAGTATAGTAGCATACAGAGATCATATATATATGTTTAATATTAATAATGCTTTAATATTTATGATTGTTTGATCATATTCTCATACTGTACTTAATGCTAATATTGTGTCACTAAGTTTTTTTACTTTATTGTTTTCTGAATTACTTCATCCAGCCAGCTCATGAATATTGGATATACCAGTTGCCTAGAGTTGAATCCTGTTAAAGGGGCAGTGAGGAGAAATGGACACAAGGCTACCACAACAAGCTTCTTTCCTGAACCCGGTCATGCTAAAGTGAACAAGTTTCCTAAATAATAATTAATTAGAAGTAATGTAGCTATCCACAAATAAAATTCTCATACCATAGATTGGCTTCAGAACCTCTTCTCTGCCTAATCAAATTTCACCCCTTTTTAATAATATAAATTGTTTTGTTTTTTTCTTTTATTTCAAAATTGTAAACTACAATTGAATCTTATATACATACGTGGGTACTTTTTCAAATTTATTTGTAAATAATTATATTAAATGAAATATAAGCATTCTTATATCAACAATAATCTATAATCTGTAATAGTAATAAGCTATAGATGTCCATTCTTTTATATGTTTAAACCTGTTTAGTATTTTAACTAGAATTCCTAAGAGTCTTATCTCTACCTGACCACTGGGCTGCATCAAGAAAATTAACTCTTGTGAAGTTAAGGGAGTGAATCACTTAAATATGATCTAGAGGAGTGGGTGAGGTTTGAACCCCTTTTACACTGTCTCTGGGTTGGGTTAAAACAACTCTACTTACTGACCATTACAATTATTTTGTATAATCTGGCATGCCAACATGTAGACTTACCAGTAAAATGCAGACTCTGAAGATATTTTGTGTATATAGGAATTTTTAGGATCGAGAGAAAATTATTTTTTTTGAAAGTGTAGCTTTTTTTATATCCTTTCTCTCTCTTCTTGGCTTTGTTGTAAATATATTCCACATAAGATAAACTGATCAAATGAAAATGAAATAACATTGTATATTAATTTTTTTTCTGTCTTTGCAGGGGAACAGAGTGATTAAAACAAGGAACAAAGTGGAAAAAGGGGGCTATGATTTTTTATTAATATTTACACTTTTTTATTATAATATTATTATTGAAAACTTACATATATCAAAGGATGAATAAAATGATAGGTGCTGTTAAATTATGGGTAGCAAATAGGGAAACAGATTAGTGTTCAGGCACAAATAAAGACACCATTCAATGGAGTTCAAGGAAGGACAACCATTCAGGAGAATGATATCAAGGGGGGGGGGAGATAAAAACAAGAAAAGATTTTTATTTTTTATAGTGAATCACTGAAGAAAACTTTTAACTTAGTGACATATAATAAAGAAAGAAAACTGATCATAGATGGTAATGATGAAGAGACAAATGGGTTGGAAGCAGATAGCAGTATCAGGTTTTCAGATAGTCTACTAGAAATGCAAAGCCTGATAATAAAAGATACAGGGATGGATACGCCTGAGCCATATTTTATAACAGAAATGAGAAGAATGATGGAGAACCTAGAAAGAAAAAGAGCAGAAGAAGCAGAGGAGAGTAAACAAGAAACAGCAGAAGGGCAGACACAACTAGAATGATGGAGAATGTAGAAAGAAAAAAAAGTAGAAGAAGCAGAGAAGACTAAGCAAAAAAGATCAGAAGAAAGAAAAGAGACAATTTGAATTATGGATAACATGGAAAGGAATAGAGCAGAAAAAAACTAGGAAATTCATGGAGAAAACGTTCAGTAGATACTTTCAGGAAATGATAAACACCATGAAGAAAAGAATCAAAAATACAGATATAGAACTGGAAAAATCAAAGAAAGAACATAAGGACATCTATGCACTAAGAGAATACATGCAGAAATTAACACAAAATGTTCACAAAAGGAAGTGGAAAATAAGCCACAAGACAGTAAACTTGAGACCCTCATCAAAGAACTTAACCAATCCCATCCATATTATTATAAATTACTTGGGAAAATATGAAGAATATGAAAAAGAAGGACAATCCCTTGATAGCAGCTTATCCAAATCAAAAGATTTAGAGGCATTTAGGGAAAAAGTCCAATGGCTCACCTAGACAGCCTCAAAGAATTACTTTTAAATTCTGGGAAGAAAAAATAGATAGCAGTTACTGGAAATCATTTTCATGGCTCAACTTGGGACTGGTGGGGCTGTTTGGCCCAGAGACCAAAAACATTTGTTACTGCATAAAAGTTTTTGGAAAAGACAAGATGGATTACTACATAGAACCTGTAGTGAAAAATACTGTGGATCAAAGGGGAAAATGCACAGTTTTTTCTCTGGCAAGTATCTCATCTTAAGTCACTAATCATGTTCCCACTATCATATGGGCAAATCTCCAAACAATCCAGTACAACCTCTCACTCCATGTCCAGCAACTAACATTAGGCTGCAAAAATAGTGGGATTGGAGAAATTTCAAAATTGCTCACTGTGATACATTTTGGCAACCTAACTAAAAAAACCCTGAGAAAATAAAGAAGGTGATAACACCACAGATACAGATACCAGCCATACAGGGACATTATGATGGTAGTTCTTCTCATCTCAAAAGACCATACCAAACAATGACAAAAGATAAATATGGATCTATGTCAGAGGAAAACTACTGAGAACTCTGCTAGCCCATTCCTCAATGTGCCCCCAAAAGAAAGCAAGGAACAACCTATCTAAAAAATGAGCCAATGTTGACTATAATCTACAAAGGGGAAGAATCACTTAACAGTTCACCCCACCAATATTGTCCCAAATTAGAGCCTCAATGGAAAATTTCCTAGTACTTGATTATTGGAGACTGGAAGCCAATTCTCGCTTGTATCACAGGAATGGTACACTACAGCTGAAGAAATGAGAATGCTGTCTGCCATGCCAGTGTGATCTACTCAAGTCATACTAGCCAATAATAAAAAAGCCAAAATCAAAACTCATTAACTTGGCTCAATATTAGAATATGGTCCATCGCCATAATCCAGGTATTCCTAATTATGGCTGGTCTTACCCAAAACATGGTATTAGGATCAAATTTTCTGAGTCATCACCAAGGCATCATAAATTATGAAGAAAACACTTTCACTTTCCATAAGGAAATAATTGCATTGTAAGATGGGGAGATTCATGCTCTCAAAAGAGTCAAGTGCATTCAAATGGTATTCCCAATATGTAGTAAAAAAGGTAAATGAATCAACACTCGAAACTGTTAGTGATGAAGAGAAACTGGGCATGGTGCTAAGAGAACACAGAAAAGTATTCCCAAATGTACCAGGAATAATTAAAGGATATATACATTGGATTCAGGTCAAAGAAGAACTATTTCTATACAAGGACATTCCATATCAATACAAAAGTGAAGTGAAAGATCAGTTAAAAGCCATGGTGGAATGTGGAATTATAGAGAGAAGTTCATTTCCATATAAATAGTCATACAGTCCCAGTCAAAAAAAGAATGTATCAATAAGAATGTGCTTGGATGCTAGAAAGCTCAATAGCATCACCATCCCAGAAAAAGATATACCTCCACCCATTCAAGAAGTCTTCACAGGGCTTGCTAATAAAAAGTCTTCACCACCTTAGACCTAATATCAAGCTATTGGTAAATTCTATTGGACCTCCAAAATAGAAAATACACCACATTAAGACAAGAAGGGCATATTTATGTGTTCAAGTGTATGTTGTTTGGCCTCATTAACAGTGACACTGGTTTGATATGGTGTTTAGATCAAGCCTTGTCAGAGAAAATAAAGCAACACATGATGTGCTATGTGGATGATGTGGTCATTGCATCCATGAGCTCAGAAAAATACTTGGCCCCTCCAAGAATGCATAAACAAAAATATTACAATAAATTTTAACAAAATGTGCTAGTATTGGAGATGTGATCATGTGACGCTTGCTGGTTTAAAAGCAAATTACATTCCTGGGACATTTGCAAATGGAAAGAGGATATTGCCACATCCAGATAAAAAATGGCCATTGAGAATTTTCCAACACCAACCAGTTGGAAGCAAGTGCAGTCCTGTATGGGCCTGTGCAATTTTTACTATAAATTTTACAAAAATTTTGCACAAGATGCCAGAGCCACTAGAAAAGGATAAACATTGAAATTGGTCAGTGGAACAGGACAGAGATTTCAAAAACATCAAGCAAAATTTCTTGCAGGCTGTTATATTGCACCACCCAGACTTTATACACCATTTTATATTCAGACTGATAACAATAAAAAGGGTTTGGGTGTAATATTGTTTCAGATTGACCAAGATAACAAACATAGAGTATTGTATTTCTGTAGCAGAACAATCCAAGGGGCTGAATTACATTATACAATTACTGAGCAGTATGGGCCTTCTAAAGGTTCAGACAATTGCTAATGGAGTCAGAAGTGATCATTATCACCAGCCACTGATGTCTTGAATTTCTAAATAAAGAATATCTCACAAATGACTACCTCATTAAATGAGCTTGTTCCTACAGCAGTTTAACTATAAGGTATCTTACTGTCCTAGGATGGAGAATATTGTAGTTGATATTTTAAGCCACCTACCCAGTGTATATCCAACCACAGAACCTATTTGCAGAGAAGATGCAGGTGCTAGTGATTTCAACAAGTGCAGATGAATTGGTGGAACATGATTTTTAAAACTTGGCTCACTTACAAAGGAGTGATAAGAAATACAGACCCATAATGGTTCACTTGAAAAAAACCAATTAATAGAACTAAAGCAATGTTATAAAATTAATGATAATCTCCTTCTGTTTAAAATGCAATACTATGCCAACCCTGGAAAATTCTAGTATCATGGGAACTCAGAGGACATTTAAATAACATATTCAAAACCTATGTGGACATTATGGACCTAGGAAAACTGATATTGCAATTAGACATCAGTTTCATTGGAAAGGGATGCACTCCAGCATCTTTGCTAGGCTAAAAGAATGTCAGGTATGTGCCTGCAATAAACCACGTAATCAATTTTATACAGGAGTCTTCATATCCATACTGCCAAAGCATTAACTTTTGGCAGTAGATCATTATGGGCCTCTACCTGCTTTCAATAATTAGGTTTTATTTGTCACTTATGGCATATTTTCAAAATACATTTCTGCATACCCGATATAACCAGTAGATTCATTGGAGTGCAATTAAGGCCCTATGTTTGTAACAATTCATCAACATAGGAAAAACAAGAACCATTTTATCTGATCATGGTTTAGCATTCACATCGAAGGAGTGGAAAGAAAGGATGTGGCAACATGGCATAAAGCATGTCTTAACCTCAATAAGGAATCCCCAATCAACCCCTGCAAAAGGGTCATGAGGGAATTAAATTGCTTATTTATGACATACTCAGGAATCATGCATAAAAGTTGGGTAAACCAAAACCCAAAAATATTGAAATAGCTGAACAATCTGAACCAGAATAAAAATGACTCTACCGGGTTCACTCCAGCATGACTTCATTCTGCAAGACAAAGATCCTGGGTTTTATAAAAACATCATTCCCAGTGGAGCCAGAAATGATAAATCATGACCAAGACCACACCCCTTCCAGGATATTTCTAGCCCACATGGCAAATAAAAGGAAAAGGCAAGGGCCTAAGAATCCTTATATATTCAAAATTGGGGAACAGGTTTGAGTCAGAACACCATGCATCAGTACCCTTTGGAAAATCAGTTATAAGAAGTTTTTTCCACTATATGAGGAAAATGCATTTCTGCTTGAAAACAAGAAAAGAATAAGTGGGACCTTTAATGTGAGGTGCTTGAAGCAGTATAGTGGCACAACACCCAACCTAGAAAAAAATAAAGGGGTAATGCAACTGAATAATGATCAACCTCAGAGAAGAAATCTATCCAGAAAACAAATCGTATAAAAAAGGAAAAAGGTAATAGGATAGTCCAGTTTAGGTGCACACACCCACTAAATGAAAATAATCCAAATAAGATTACTCATATATATATATATATATATATTATTTGTATATAGAAAATACTAACTACTAATACTAAATAAATATATATAAACAAATTACTCTGTTCACCTCCAAGCAAAGTAAATACTGTCATTTTTTTAAGTGATTGTAGGAATATGAAGCTGTAAATATATAGCCTTATATATGTGTGCTTCACCATTCACTGTTTATTTAACTATTGACCCTAAAGTCAACCACAATGAATGGATATTAAAAATGAATGGATATTAAAAATAAATTGTAAATTATTAATGAAATTTATATGTATATAATTTAGAAATAAATATTATAGGTGGAAATTAAAAATAAAGTTAATCTTAATTTTAACGTTTTCCATTGTAAGTGAAGATAACAAGAAATAGTGTATAGATTAACCTGTGTATGTTTTGTTAATTATTGTGTGAATTATATTATTCAGAATGATATTCAATGATCAAGATATAAATTTGATTTTACTTGCAGGAAAATCAGCTGATATTGACATGTATTGACAGATATGAAGTTTTGAGTAGTTAAAAGATTTGTTTATTATATATTTCTTTATCCTGGGTGATTTTTAACATCTTTATTGATTAGCTTGTTTTTATTAGATATTTTACTATATATGTCAATGGTTGAAATACTGTTATTAGGTACAGTTATGTTTAAGGAATAATGAAACAGTTGTGTGTTTATATCTGTGTATAAAGTGAAATGATATCTTAAGTACATTACTGCAGTTATTTTCTCAAATTAGTGATGATTATGTGTTGCAAATCTTTATCTGAAATATTTGTGTGGATGGTTAGCTCCATTTAATTTTATAAAATAGAGCTAGTGTTACTTGATTTAGCTTTATGTGAAAATGTGTCAATGCATAAAAATATTTGTCAATCTCCATTATATAAGTATTAAGTGTTATTGGTGATAATAATAACATTACCTTTCTCAAGTATTAATAAAAGTGATTTAAATTTATCTAACATACTGATTTTAAAAATTATCTATTAATATTTAATAAATCAACTGAAAAACATCAATCATATGTGAGTTATTTATTAATAATTACTCTTATGTCTTACTTTATAAATTATTTTGGGTTATAATATATTTTACTTCATAGACATATATATATCTATTACTCTATATTTAGACAATGTTCATCATTAACATGTAGTGATAATAATAAAGTTTCTTATCTCTGCGATTGAGCAGGCTTGTAAAAGAAATTATTATATGGTTATTGGAACTGGAGTATTGGTATTATCTTGCTGTTAAAATTAACTTCCTTCCTGGGTATATTTCCATTCATCTTGAATATTTTGCAATAATTAAAGTAAGGAGGAAGTCTAGAGTATTCAATTAGTGACACCCCCAGCAGATATAATATCAACATCACTTTGTTTAAGCATCCATTACTATATATAAAATATTTGAAATTCCCCACAGCTATATTGTTTCAGCCACACTCTTCTTTATATAAAGAATAGCCTGAATTCATGATCTTCAAAAATTTATGCTATTTTTTATTTAAAGGGAGCTATAGAGTATTTCAAATATTTTACATAGATTTCAGCTATTATTATGCATTGTTTTTATTATATATATATATATATTGATTAAAACTGGTTTATAACTAAAAAAAAAAAAATCAATATCCTACCAATATCTAACATTGAAAATAATGAACAGTAGGTGTAAACATATTAATAATAATCACTAAGTACCACAATTTGGAAAAAAATCTTCAAACATGCTAATAATTAACTTCATAATAAAATATGTTTGAAATGTGATAAATTTCATACAGTTTGTATTCCAAAGGAAAAAAATGGAATAATAATTACTAATATATCAGGACTAACTAATGATAAATTGCATTTACAATACTTGATCATTGATTTACTGTTCTCTAAACATAATTTATTCTAGCATCTCAATGTTTATAACTATATCATACACCTTAATAAACACTTAAGTGCTGATTTGATGATTGTATTTTTTTTAAGATTCCTGAAGTCAGAAATAATTCAAGAACAGACAGAATGGATGTTTAATGTTAGCTACTTTTTAGAAGATGGATACTCATTAAATTTAACAAAGTATAATCAAACTATTACAGAACACATACAATTCAATGGATTATTTTGCAGGTCTCAGTGATTTATCAAACTACTTCTATATCTTGATGCAAAATGCTTAATTATTATTTGTTAAAATTTTAAATACCAAAACTCATATAAACTTAAAAATTGATTTTCAATATTAGATACTAAATTAATTTGTATTACAGAAATGGCAAGTGCACGAATAATGATCAAGAATGTCATCAATTTGATTGGCCAATTTTTAACAGGAATCTGAAAATTTAATTAGCATTTATGCTACTTTATTTATTTAATAAGTTAAGTTTGATGTCGGTATTCATTCCACAATATATGTAATATTCAAATCAATATATATATCTAAATACAGTAAAATTCACATAAATTATATAATTTTAGAAGTACTTTCGACTATACATCTTGTAGTCTTTATCAACTATGTAACAGTGAATAATCAAAATGAGACAAACACTTTCACAATACCCATAATTCAATTCAGATTTCCCACAATTCTGTTATTTTAACATTTATTTATTTATTTATATATATAAAATTTAAAATCAATATTTGCATAGAAAATTTTTTATAAAGAGTAGTATGGTAAAAAAAAAATACAACAGACTAATAGAATGAATGGTGCCACTATGCACAATCTGCCTTTTTGATACTAGAATGCCATTTGCCTTCACTATAATTGATTTAAAATATATAAAAAATTAAATTTTGAGGCATTTCCATTGTTCTAAATTCATTAACTGCAAATTATGCAGTTTATAAAAATAAATAGTCTATTAATAAGCATATATAATAATCTTCCAAACTAATTAAAAATAAATTACCAGTACATTTTCAGAATAAAGTGCTTTACAAACTGGAAATTAAAAAGAATTCATTGATTTTTATCTTTAAACATTTTTTAAATAATGAAACTTTTTAAAGTGTATATGGAGATAAACATATAATGGTGGATAATTATATAGTATCTAATGTAAGTAAAGCAGGAGATGATTATTGTAAATGTTGCTAGTACAAGTAAGTGATTTACTATCTAGCCACAATGTTTAATAACTTTATTGAAAAGAAAATAGCCAAAGGAACAAGTATTAAATCAATCAAGATCTTTATGGCAAATTAAATTAATTGATATTTTAATTTACAAAATAGCTATTTCTAACAATTTCAAAACTTTGAAAATAAATTTTTAAATGACAAGATATGTAACAATCGGTAATTACATTGCCTAATATATGTAATGCATGACTTGCCTCTTGGAGCAATGCTAATATAAATAATTGAGCCTCCCTTTAGCCACAATGTTCAATAATTATGTGCAATAAGAAAATAGTTTTCTTATTACACCATAAGACATTATATAAAGAAGTATCATGAACAACTTCAGCCAGAGTGTAAGTGTTAAATCAAACAAGATATTTCACCCATGCAGTGCTATAATGTAAACACTATAAGTGGTATCTTATACTATTCCTAAGTAACATAATTGTTTTATATAATTATTATTCTAAATTTGATTTTCTAAAATTATAATTATTATTTACAATAAGTATTAAAATATTTACATTTTTTTTAAAAATATAACTATAAAACCACAAAAATGGAGAAATAAAATTATTCTCATTTAGAATAGCTTCTAACTGGAATCAGATTATTGCTTTTAGTCAGTTATTATAATAAAATAAATTTACCTTTTATTATTGTAAACATTTGTTGCAATAAGTATTCATAATAGTATTCATAATATCTGTCTAAAAAGATAGAAAGAGAAACAGCCATCATTTACAAAAAAAAGTGAAGAAAATTTACAAATGTTCGGATTACAAGTGGTATGCTAATCCTGAAAAAGGAGGCATTAAATTTATACTATATGTTCTAAATTCACTAAATTAATTTTTTCAAAATAGAGTCATACTTAAAAATATACTGATCTGTTCAATTTTAAAAATTATATGAAATTAAGGCATTTGTAAATTTATACTGTTATCACATACTTTTTATACCCATTGTCAGTTAATGGTGTTGGCATTCTATTTAAAATGTTTTATCTAATTAAAACAGAACATGCTATGCCAAAATCCAACAAATTACTTCTTTCATTCTTTAAAGAAACAATTAAATGTTGATTTTAAAATATCATCTCTGAATATGGGAAGACAAAAAAAAAAGATGGGATTTAATTAGCATGTCTGTATACAAACTTTGTAAAATTATTGTCAATTGTGATTATATAAACAATTTATATTTAGTGTGGCTTTTGCAATGACAACAGTATAGATAATCATCATAATTATAAATAGTTAAACTGTATGTTTGATCTTTCATTAATCAGTACCTGAAATCAGCATCTGGAAAAACATTTAATGAGACAAATAATTTGTCATTAATAAAATAGTTAAAATTTTACCTCAATTCAATTAAGCCTATCTCTCAGAAAAATAATATCCAGTGAGGATAACTTACACACCAGCAGTATATATATATTAAATTCTCTGTACAAATGTACATTAGGATAACTAGACAGTAGGCTATCACACTTGATTATTATTGTTTATAATTTGCTACTGATTGCCAATCCCGTAATACAATTTATTCCAGCACATCAAATCTTGAGCTACATCATATAATTAAGTCTTTTATATTAAATAAGATACAAATCAGTTCATAAAAAGATACTTAATGTTTCTGGATACTGTCTTAAGTGAATTTCTGCCCTTTATTGGGCAATCTACTAGTGGAGAAGAATTTTGTGAAGTATTCAGATTATCCTTTAATGCTTATGACCTATAGTTTAACTCCATAAAGTGTATGTAATTTTTTTCAGCTGACTAAAGATTTATTAAGGAACTCAGACAGCTACATGAGAAATTAAGCAATTGTGATGATTGTAAATAATGACTAATGGCTTTGAAGTATATAAATGCTAAGTTAAGTGTTATTTGATGTCTATTTGTGGAGATTGATAATGTAAATTTAATAATATTCATTTATTATAAATATTAATAATTTAATTAAAACAATTATTTATTTAAGAAAAATCTTAACAGATAATGTTAGTATTAAAAAAATTTAAAAATTAACATTTCAAATTACAATCAAATATAGGTTTGCAAGTTTATATTTACAATGAACATACACCTCAAAAAGTTACTATAAGAGCAGCCCTTAAATGGAAGTTGAAATCTACTTAGCACTGACTACTAGTAGCATTTTTTCCTGTTATGTACCTTTTAAAAATGATTATATAAACATATATACCTATGCATGCATATGTTACTAATATGCATAACAACACACTTATTTATCTACTCTACGGCTAAACTATAAGCAATATTTTTGAAAAATAGTAATTTTATAGAATTAAATTTTTATTCATAACATTAATGTCAATTAAAGTATAAAAAACAAAGATGTAAAGCTAAATTTTTCAAAATACTATTTGAAACAAAGTTTTAGAAATATTCTATAGCAGAATTTTTAAAAAGTATATATATATTTGTATTTAATGAGTTTTTTTCAAGATGTAAAAATAATTTATTGTTAATATAAATAAATGGCAATATCTTGTATATATTTAAATTACATATTTAAATGAGCATCAGAGCATTAGCAATCTGCAACCAAAGCAACATTACAGCTAAATAGCAAATGGAATTCTTTTACTGCTTAATTATAATGTTGCTTTGACAACACACTGCTGATACTCCATTCTATTAAGCATGATGGCTTTATTCATAATTTGCATGTGATTTTCAGTTAGCAGTTTGGCAACTTACAGTTAATATATATATATATATATATATAATCACATTTCCTACATTTTGTTTTCTTCCTTGCATAAACAATATATAGTGCATTATCTTATTCACTTTCATATTTACATCAAAATAAATTCATAAGAAGGTGATTGTGCCAAATGGCAGCGGGATGTCTAATAATATGAAGAATAAAAAGAGGGTAATTTTCAAAATATTACTTGTTAGTGTAACGGTAATAGATTTTTTTCAAATTGTCAAAAATTAAGAGATCTTCTATACCAGTAACAATTGAAAATAATATAGCACGCCAAAAAATAACAATAAAAAATAATAAGTAAAGCAAAATCCAATGCAATGTATCTAAATTAGCTTAATATTCTTGGCTTGGAAACACCAATATTGGTTTCTATTACAAAAACAGCAGCATAATAAGACAAAAAGACATTTTTGATAACTAAACTTGGGGTAATAATCATATGATCTTAAATCAATTTATATGATGGATTTTCAAATATCAAAACAATGAACTGGTCCATTTAATTGACTAATCAAACTTTTTCTTTTTTTTTATCTGGGAATCAATCCAAAAGCTTTTATTTAGATGAAACTGTGCATAGTGAATGGGTTTCGGATATTCACCTACCATGGCTATTGACTGGAATTCAATTTAAATGGAGTTTGATTTTTTTTAATTAGCCAGTTTAGCATACTTAACATGGTTAATAGGTACGTAATAATTCTTAACTTATCGAATTAAAGATCAAGATAATCATGAAAAATACAGCTATTATATTATGTAGTCTTCACACTTATGAAGTAAAAATCACATACTTATAGACACAGATTTGTGCAATATTTTAACAGACCTGGTTAATTGTTAGCATTAATCAAAATTCATTAGAGTAGTAACTACATAATTATTAGCATTTACTATAAAAAAATTTAAAAATAAGTGTCTATCAAATGCACTAATAATGCTGTCCTAAAGAAATATATTGAGTCAAAATTCCTCAGTGAAAAAAAAATTATGGCAGTAATGGGTATATGAATGTCAACATTGTAATAATCCTTATTATCAATGGAAGAGGAGCAGGTGATAAAAGATTTGAAGAAATTGTAAAACATTACCATATAATCGAGATTAATAATCCTGACACTTACATTAATAAACTCATTGGTTTAGTTAATATCAAATTTGAAGCACATAAAAAATAGACTTCAGTGAGGAACAGTGGTTGAAGAAATTCAATAGTAAGAAGAAATATAAGTTATGGAAGTGTGTTTTGATCTTTAGTTTGGATGTTAGTAATGTTAAACTTGATAACTTTTTTGTCCAAATGAAGGTGCAGAAGAAATATCAAATAAATGTGTTGATGTATGAGTTTAGAAATTTCCATAAAACTGAAAATTGAAAACAATGTGCAATATATTGTCTAATAGGGACTTAACTTGAAAAATAATTGATCAGCTATTTCAGAAACTACAAATATTTATTAGTAGAAACTTTCATAATGTTTTGTGTGTATTATTGCCAAGAGAATATTTAATTGCAAATTAAGAAAGAATGCCATGTAAAAGATATTGAACTGAAAATTAAATGTCAAAAATAGAGTACATATTATGAAGAAGTAAAATATATTGCCAAGAAAATTAATATCGATGGAGTCTTAGAAGATCTACAGATGAAATTTCAGTAACGACTTTCAATATTTTTGAAATTTATCTATTGTTCTAGGTTTTTTAGCTATATTGATATCTACATGATAGGTAAGGAAAGACAAAACTGCTCCTTATAAAGAGATAAAAAAACAATAATATTATTCTTAATTAATACAAATGGTCTGATTTATTATTTAAAAAATAATGAGCTTTGAAAATGAAAAGGAGAAGAATGAAATATATATATATAAAAAATCCACTTATGTAAAAAAACAAAATTTACTAATAAATTTTTAGGTAAAGAATATCATATTATGAGCATTAGGGAAGTAGCTTAAAGAGAATTGAAACTACATTACATCTTGAGGATGAGAAAAAATAAATCAGGTAAGTTATACTTATCTTTAGAAGGAGGAGGAACCAGTTTAGAAGTAGAAGTTATAATAACAGTGGGTAATATATTGAAGAGAAAAAGTCAAGTTTTTTCTGTTGTGAATAGTGTCTACTAAATGAAAAGTGAATGGACTGTAGTTAAAAGCACATGTAGATTTTTTTTCTGAGCGTTTTTTTTTTATTAATGGCGGAATTATTTCCTTTGCATAAAATATGTTTGTAATAAAAACATTTATTAAATATAAAGGGTAGAATTACTTATTTTGCATAAAATGCTCATAATATAAATTATGGTTTAGTTATATATATATATATTTCGATGCTGTCAAATTCATTGTTTTTTGTAATTTATTAAAGTAACTAATGAAAAAAAAAGTAATTTGCTAAAGCAACCAATTAAACAGCATTGCAGAGAATATTAGATAACAGATAAAATAGGGATTTTTTATAAGAGATAATTAATGAAAATACTACTATAAAACATCTTAAAACAACTATCGATTTTGAATTTAAAATTCTTCTTAAGTTCAGACATAATCTTAAAATTATTATTAAAAAAATGATTGAATATTTTTTTTAATATTTAGAATATTTATAATGATAGAATAATTATAATTATAATGAAATGAATTTTGTTTTAAATATAATATTTATTGGTCTTTATTTATTATCTTTCTATACTTATTTATGCCGTCTTATTAATTAGAAATAATATAGTCAAAACTTAACAGTAATATCAACTAATAAGACTTTTATGTATATCTTCCCCTTCTCTCTATAACATTTTTTGGACTAAATTTGCTATAGGTATTTTTACTAGTCTTTTTTGATAAAAGATATCAAATTAAAAAGTTTATCTCTATTATATTATATTACTGAATATACACTATACAGGTATTTAAATGTACTGAAAAACTCAAATTGGAAAATTATAGCAGATCTATTTTTTTCTATTTATGTCGCATGCAAATATAAAATTATCTTTAGAACTTTATAACAGATTATATCTTTTTTCCTGTTGAAGCATTTTTATCTCTCTTTATTCCTGCTCTAATCATTTTTCTTTTGCTAAATCTTTTTCTCCTTAGTTCTAACATTAGTAATTTTTCAATGTATTTTCCTTCCTCACTACTGTCATTCCTTTAACTCCTCACTTCTATCTTTTCAGTTAACTATAGACATTTAGTTTTCTTTAATTGCATAGTTCCTATTGTATTTATTGTTGTTCTTAAATATTCCCTCTTTACTTCTACACTAATATTTATTGCATTCATATCTTTATTAATTCTCTTTACTTTTTATATATTTAAATTCAATTTTAATTTTGTTGCAATCATATTATAATCAAAGTTTATATCAGCACCAGGCAAAATATACGAACCTTTAATAGCATTTTTTTATCATCCGGAGCTTTAATCTTTTTGGAAGAGTTTTAAACCACGTGTTTGCAAATTCTAAATTATTCTCTTTATAAAATTCCACTAGCCAACTACCTCTTTCATTTCTTTGTCCAATACCATGAGTTCCCTTCATCTTTTAATATTATTCATCTAATTCTATATCATCATGACTAGCAGTTGGCATATAAACCTGTTTGAATACCAAACCTTAGTATTAACAATTATCCTTATAATTATAAGTTTATCATTAACACAATCTACCTTTGCTAGATTATTCCATACTTTCCTACTGCCATACCAACTCTCCATTTACTGCTCTATCACCACCAGACTAAAATAAATTAACATCATGACTGTTTGCCTCACTTCCCAACATCCTGTAACATTAATGTTATTTATCTTTATTTTCCTTTTCAAATTTTTTAAATTTCCATCACTTTTCAATAACTTTACATTCCAAGTATCAAGTATTGATATCTTCTTTTAATGCAGTATGTTTTTTAGGATTTTAATGAGTTTTCAACTTGAGTAGTTTCAAGGTTTCTTCTAGTCATGACCCAAAGCCTTCCTTAGCTAAGCTCTCAATCTATCTGAGTTAATCTTGTGTTCATTCTTATAATGCAAAACAATGGAATTATAAAGTAAAGTATTTTCCCATTGCTTTCTTTGTCCAGTAATAGCTTTCAATACAGACTTAATGTGCTAATGATTTTTCATCAATACACATCCATCTACTGTTTTCCTTTTCATCATTGTTCCCTATAGTGATCTTCCATTGTTTTGGAAGAAATCTGTTACCAACTCAGCAGGATGTTGACTTATTTGATGGTGATTAACATTCACCATAACACATTTACCATCATATGCATTGTGACATTTTATAGAAGTAGAAATACATCACTGTCTCCATTATTTTCTGATAGTGAATGCCATTCTCATTAATTCTTATTTTCATTTTCTTTATTAATTTGCAGTTAACTTCATAATGAATCTGCAACCTGGGGATGCTCTGGGCAACATGAAATCTATGCTTTGAGCTCTATTCCAATCCAGACATATACTTATATATGGGCATTTAATTGCAGACTGCTTACTAAGTTTGCATTTTATTTTATAATAAATATATGCAATATAATATTTTTATAAGTCATAATAAATATATTTTAATAAATGCTAAAAATAATTTTAAAATTAAACAATAAATATATCACAATGGTATTTTTTATAATCATGATAAATTTTAAAAATATACTATTAAATGCAATTTTGAATTCTTTTCAAAAATCATAAATGCTTTTTTCATTTTTAAATGATAAAATATTGATTTTATAAATTTATCATTAAAACTTTATTTTTTAAATCTATTTTAAAATGGCCTCCATTTTTGAAAAAAAAATTAATGCTGAGTCAGATGGGTATTGCATTACTGTAAAGTGGCTTAAAAAATTTTTCCTCAAAGTTTACTTAAAGCCCACGATAAAAAAAATTTAAAAATGGGGAAAGGAAGAAAGATGATGATCATTTAAAAGAAGAAAAAAAAAAGTAATTTACGAATTATTAATATATGAATAAATTAAGAAATAGAAATTAATGTTTTAAAATAAAATTAAAGAAAACAATTTCGGTCAGTATTTTATAAATTATTAAGCCTAATTGCAATTAGCTGCCTGTTTTATTTTTTACTCGTAACTCTGTTCAATTCATGAATAAAAAATATTCTTTAAATTTTCAGTTAGAAACATTCCATTGCTTATATTGGTTTGAAAATTTGTTGTTTGATTTTATGTTTTTGTCAAGAATTTGATCTATTTGTCTTCAAAACATCAAAGTTAGTTAAATTTTTTAAAAATTTTCAGAAAAAAATTTCATTGTTTTAATTACTATTTTTAAAAAATTTTGACCCTACATAAAGATAAGCATTCATTGCACGAAAACATATATACATAAAAATTATGGGTAATTATTGATAACAAACATCTTCCAAGTGCCATATATAAATAATGTGCAATGTCTTTCAAAACTTCTATCAAGTTTCTAATCAGACAAAAATGAGTCCCACTTTGCCTGCTATCTAAAAACTTATATGGAAAGCAACCAAATTTTTTATTAGTATATAATATTAGAAAATTTACAATATGAAATATTATGTAATATATTGTGAGCACTAATATTATTTATTAATAAAGACTTGGATTGTTAACAGTATTATTAAAAAACAGTACTTAGTAATTCTTCAAAATAAAGCAAAAACTCTCCATATAGTAGAGCACTGCACCTAGATCTTAGGATCTCTAAGATCTAGGTGCAGTGCTCTCAGATCCAAGGCTCCTCACTGATGAAGGCCACAAGCCAGAAACTAGTCTGGGGATATTGGATGAGTAGGCACTAGATAGGGATTTTATGCACAAGCCTTCTGGCATCCATTGATTTCTGTTGTTAGCACAAAATGGCACTACTATATGAAGAATTTTACTTTGTTTTGAATTGTTTAATAACAATTATTGTGCTAGTATAAGATAGTGATCATGTGATGTTTAGTACTTAGTAACTCTCCCTTAGATATATTAAATTGAACTGATATCAATGTGATATTGTTTACATACATAATGAATGATATTTCATTCTCAGTTATCATTGTCTAAATTGCCTTCTGTGTAAATTTTGGGATTGCTGGCAAAGTGGGATTAATATTTTTGTCTGCTTGACAATTGAATATGAATCCTGTCAGACTTTACATGTTATTAATATAGAGTTCATGGAGAGATTATTGCTTCTAATTTAATGAATAATATTTCTATAGTGTAATTTTATTACACCATTCTTAGACAAGTAGGGACTGATTTCTATCTGCTTTTAAAACCTTGTGGAAAGATGTAATTAAAATATATGACAAAACACCTGTGAAAAATATATATGATCCCCAAGATGCAACATTTTATGCTGAACCAGAATTCATCAGTTGTCCCAGACCACAATATTTTACACATATTTTTATCATTGTCCCATATATATATAAGACATATTTTGTGGGTTCATCATGTTAAAAATTTAAATAATTATATACTGACGTTTCAACTTGATCACCCAGTAGATGACTTGTGTGATCAAGTCAAAATGTCAGTATATAAATATTTAAATTTTTAACATGGATGGACACACAAAATATATCTTTTATATATGCAACCTGTGAAAATCTTCATATCAACATATATATATACAGATAGATAGATAGCCATTTACTACAGTTTAATTAATATGTATCAAACTTACTGCCCATGCAACATTGACACAAATTATTTGATGGAAATATATTAATAATTTTTATTAGTCTTTCATTAGAATAGAATTTATCCACTTAATGTATAATATTTCTGTAGTGTAATCCATTTTTAACAACTTTTGGAGAGATATGATTCACAAAGTGTTAAAAGCAGGTAAGAAATCAGTTCGTAACTTATCTGAGAGTGGGTAGTGAAAATTATACTACAGAAATATTCACTAAATGGATAATTTCTAGTCTAATCAATGACTAATAAAAATTATTAATATTGCTCTTAATATATTTCACACAGTCATGAGAAATAATTTATTTAAATTTTCAACAAAGTTTGAATGCTTTAGAAAAGCAGGAGTTTTATAATGAAAAGTAAAAGGTCTATTATTGCCATTTTCTTGTGATAAATAATATTGTGATTGCATTACTCAAAGATTGCATTGTGAATTAAATAAAATTTTTGTTTTGTCAAAATTTTTAATTTTTTTTTATATATAATATTCTCTTGAATTGTAGTCAGAATGTTTTTCATTTAGAAAATAGTTTTATCTGTAGAAGGAATTTTTGGCTTGGGGGGGGGGGGGGTATATACAACTGCCAATATGTAATTATTTGTAATTTCTACAAGTCTCGGTAATTATAGTATGATCATTTCTCATAGTGTGAACTGTTTTGCTAATGTGATTTCATACTGCTACCTCATTTATTAATTATGAATTCATAAGATGGATCTGATTTCCATGTAAAAATAATAAATTCCCCATGGAGATGCATGTTAGTTGCTCAGTGGACGACAGGAAAATTGTGACATATCCAAACTTTGAAAAAAGATTAACAGTGCTTTTTTACTGCATCTATCTAAACTTTATAATGAGTATATAAAAATGGGATAAATGATTAATGTAAGTCTTAACTATATATATATATAAATTTTAAATAGAAATTCATATAACATTACAATACTAAATAAAAAACAAAATTTTACCAAAATTCTTCCACAACCATAGTTTCATCTATTAACAAATAGACCTTGAAATTCAATAAAACACACTATATATACAAACAATAACTTTTTAAATATATATATGTTTTGTTGAATTTCACTTAAAAAGTCTATTTATTAATAGATGAAACTAAGGTTGTTGAAGCTTTCGTATATATATGTTGAATGTTTTGTTGAATTTCACTTAAAAAGATCGTTTTGGTACTAGATGAAACCATGGTTGTAGAAGAATTTTAGTAAAAAAATTGTGTATAGTATTATAATGTTATATGAATTTCTATTTTATTTATAATTACTAACATAAAATTAGACGGTATTTAATTTTTTATTATTATTAAAAGAGAGGTTTATTCATGACTTTACATTTATACTAATTAGATTAGCAACATAGACATAATGATACAGTAATATACGTGATCATGTACATAATATTAAAGACTAAAAGGGAGGCATGAGTATTCACTCATTTGTCTAAGAAGGAGCATTAGTGCCACGTTTCCCGATGTAGCTTATGAGGGGTCAAAAGTCTATCTCTGTCCTTGATTTTATTTATTTATTTAATATAGACTTGACAGCTATTGAGGTTTGTCTGAGTGAAGAGCAGCTTACACCGAGTCAGCCAAACATTATAAAGATGTTTTTATATACAAGAATTAATATTTCAATAATAATGTAATCGATTGCTTTTAATTTGAAATATATTAAGTAAATTATTTTTTCTTTTGTGTTTTTTTAAATATTATTTTCAGGTATTTTAACAATGTTTTTTAAAGAAGGGAAAAAGTAGATGTTAGACAAGAATTTATTTATACAATAAATTGCATCAGACAATAATTATTAAAGGGCAGAATAAACAGCTGTTAGAGAATTTTTTTTTTTTTTAAGTATTATTACTTTATCTAAAACTAATTATTATAAAGGCAGCATTTTAGTAAATTTTAAAATTAATTAAAATGAGAAATAATAAGATTTAAGAAAAAAAATCAATTTTGTTTTTTGTTTTTTTAATTATAAAAGGATTTCGTTATTTTATTAAAGATTATGATGTAGATTTTAATGCAAAATAACTTGTTTTAAATAAAAGAATGATTAGCAATTAGTAAACTATCACCACTAATAAATATCTTGATATGGTACTTACATAATAGACGTGCTGCACTTGTTTGTGACTGCAGAATGCCGTACCTTTCTCTCTCTGTGTGTGGGTGTGTGGGGGAGGGAGATTGCGACAACAGAATGCAAGAATGTGAATTGTTAATACGTTATTGTGCCGTCGCAAACATTCTTCTCCATAGGAGAAATTTACTGCATTCTGTTGTCATAAACACGAGCAGCAGGTCTAATACGTAAGATACTTAATAAACAAAACATACATCATAGTTTAAATTAAATTTCGATGTTATATTCAAAATAAAGCTCATTGATATATACTGTATGTGTAAGTAAATATTGGTTGTTGTTTTTTTCTTTATTAATATATCAATCAACTGTAGAAATTTGATCTTTAGGGGCAAAAATATATAAATCTTGTTAAAACTAAACATATAATCATTCTCACAAGCTTACTTTAAATCTGCTTTAAATTTTGGTCACTTCACCTTCCATTGTATGTATGTTAACAGAGAATAGATAGTAACGCAAATAGACTTTTAACAACAATTTTGAGCTAATAAGCTTTTTTGAGGATACAGAATCCCGAAAGTCTAATTAGCCAAATATAGTTTTTGAAATTTGTTTACATTGCCATTTTATATATTTTTTTTTAAAACGTATTATGCAATTTTCTATTTAGAGTGGTTATGAATATATATAATCTCTCATTGTAATGAGGAAGTAGATATTTTTATATAGATGTACAAAAAACTTTTGATCAGATCAAACAATAACTTAAAATTATTGTGGGAGATTTGCTCTTTGTACTTTAGTACAATTGTAGACTGTCAGATTCTGGAATATAGAATTTTCAAATTGATTCTAATTCTGGTACTTGACCCTTAGATTGATTCAGTTTTGGCACTGTTATGAACTCCTAAGAAATAAAGATATTTAATTATTTTATTTATTTATAGAATATTTTAAAGATAGAATTGGTAATTGATTGAAAGACGAATATGCTGTTGCTAAATTTGATCATGGTAATAAAAATGAAAGAGAATACAGATATGAGTTAGCAGAAAAGAAAAACTAAATATTGTAAATTTTTTCTTTAGAAAAAATGCTAAATGGAAATGGATATTGAAGCATCCAAGTGAAGATACAGCAAAATTGGATTCTATTTTATTAACAGAAAAGTATGTGTTTCAAAATTAGAATGTTTTTAATAGATTCAACACAGGAAGTGTTCATTTAGTGAGATGTAAGATACACATTGTGTGAAACTAGAAAGATGAAAAATATTAAGAAAGGCAGTATTAAATTTTGATATTCTTAATCTTCAGTAGCATTCCAATGAATTTAAATTAGAAGTTGCAAATTGTTTTAAAATATTAATAGACTTTGAAGTTGTTCCAGACTTGACTGAGGTCATTAAGAAGATAATTGAGCTTTTATTAAGAATGCAAAATGAATGGTAGACAAAATATTTTCCAGTGAATTTTATACTGAGACAGAAGAATGTGTAAAAAGTAGGAATATAATTTTAAAAAATAATAATAATAATACATTAAGAAGAATTGAATACCTAGAGTTTTGTAAAATGATATAAAAAAGAATTAATGATATAAGAAAATATAATTGTAAATTTCCAAGAAAAGTTATAGGGCAGAATAAAAGTCTCAAAGAATAAAAATATCTTGCTATTGGAAGGAAAATTGGTTTCCAATGAGAAAAAAAGACATAATTAAAAATGCTAAAAGAGAGAAGATAACAAGAAATATATGAAAGAGTTCTATAATTATATTGTAATTGAAAAAGTGATACATACAATTAAATCTATGAAAAAGATGGAATGCTCTAGGAAATAATAGAATTATTATTGATATTTTAAAGATGCAGGTTAAAAAGTAGAAAAATTGGTGGCAAAGTTACATACCAAATGTCTAAATAATAAAGATATACCAAATGATTGGAAGAATTTAATAGTAATATTGATATTTTAAAAAGGTGATAAAGAAGATATTAGAAATCACAGATCGGTCATTTTTCTATCATTTCTATACAAAATCTTTATCAAGATAATTTTAGCACCAACCAAAAGAATAAAGTGGATTCAGTGGTTTTAGTGTATTGAGAAAAGATATAAATAGAATGATTAAATCTGAATTGCCATTATGCTTTGAATTGGTAGATTATGAAAAAGAGATTCACTAAGCATTTCTATGGTGATCATAGCAATGGATCATCAAGAGATAAATATTGGATATTGTCATGTTCTAAAGATTTTTTAAAATGCAACAACAGTGATTAGACTACATGAAAATTTTAAGATTAACATTGGGAAGGGTGTACAATAGAGTATTCCATTTCTTCAAAAAATTTTACAGCAGCTTTACAAGAAGTGTTTTGTGGGTTAAAATGGGAAATTGGATACAAATAAATAGGATTACTTAAATTATCGAGTTTTTGCTGATAATGTGGTTATTTTTGCTAATAATGTTTTAGAGCTTCGGGAAATGTTGCAAAAATGATTAAATGAAAATCAAAGAATATGACTAAATGATGTTAAGTGGATTTTTTAAAAAGAAAATGAAGATTGATAATTATGAAGTAGAAAAAGTTAACAACTACAAATATTTTGGTCAGATTATTAATAGACCCAAAAAAATAATGGATAAAATTAATTATAGAATTAAATTTGATTGGAGTGTTTTTGATAGAAATAACTTAATATTAGAGGTCATGTGCCTACATGTTTGAAAAGAAAGGTTTTTAATAAATGAGTTTTATTAGTATTTAATTATGGATGTAAGATTCAGGCAATAAACAAAAGAGCAGTATAAAAACTTCAGACTACTCAATAAAGTGTGGAGAGATGTATGTTAAAAATTATAAGATGAAACTCAAAATAAAATATATAGATAAGAAATCAACAGAAGTGAATATCTTGAAAGAATTAAGAGACTGAAATGGTGTTGGGCTAGACATATTGCATGTGAGATGAATAGATGAATGAAATAAGAAAGTTTGCTGGATTGTTATAGAGAAAGGACAATAAAGATTAGAAAAACTAGCTTAAATTTATTCTTCAGTGAATCAATCATGGTTTAAAATGATAATGATGTAAGTAAGTATGAGTAAGCAAAAAATAAGAAAGGCCATTACTTGAATGTTTTTTTCTCTGGGCTCATGTTATTCCTCTAAAATTGAGGAAATTCATACAATTATTTCCCAGAAATGTACATATTTTTAAAAATCTAATATGATTTGATTAGAAATATGCATGGTTGCAATTAATATTTCAAATTAATAGTTTATATATTTGCAATTTCTCAATATTCTAATTGAAATTTTACTCTTAAATAAAGTTTACTTAATAAATGTATCTCTATATACAACATCATATGCATGTCTGTTTACATTATCTTTGCAGCTGCTACATATTTATATATAAATGTATCAGTTACTAGGATTTGTATATATTCAAATAAAATAAATGAATACAAATTAATGTTAAAATATTTTAATAACACTAACTGTATTTAGAAACACAAAAGTCTAAATCAATGAAAGGGAAACCTTTTATCTATTAAGTTTCAAGTTGATAAGTATATTGATTTCAAGACTATGTTAAACAGAAGCACAAATTTAAATAATTTTAGATGTATTTCATGTTTTGTATACAAAGTACAATTAGTATATAATATATGTTTTGAAAAACTATAAACATAACTATATATGAATAGGTAACACCCTAACCAATTGAGCCATTCTGAAAAAGATAAAATTAATCAGTTGATTATTCAAGAATCTAAAGGTCCAAGGTTGATTCCCATGCTAGTACTGTCACTGGTCTGACCAGAAACACCTGAAGAAAAGAGGAGAGTAATATCAGTTGAAACATTGTGTATATATTAACGTATATGCTATTACTAATAGTTAAAACATAATTGGAAAATTTAGATAAAGCTTTTTTTTTTTCTGAAGTCGTAACATTTAATGTTATAAGATGGAAATAGTCTTACATATAAATACAACTAAAAGGCCATCATCACAAACCTTCCAGCAATCACTAAGAATAAATCAGTGTTTATATAACACTAGTTGAAACTTAAATATAGTAAATGAATAGAAACTAATGCTAGAATATTTTAATAGTGTTATCTGTATTCAGAAACACAAAGTCTGAATCAAACAATATATGCAAAAGGAAGCTTATCTATTAAATTGCAAAGTGATAAGTATATTGATGCCTTAAATGCTAATAAATAAACATATTTCATGTTTCATATATAAAGCATAATTAATAAATAATCAATTTACACTTTGAAAACACTCCAAATATTCATTGATTTATTTTTATATAGTTATGTTGAAATTTTTTCAAAGCATAAATTGATTACTTATTAATTATACTTTCTATATGAAAAATGAAATATGCTTGTCTATAAGCTCTTAAGACATAAACATTTAAATATGCACTTGTGTTTAGAATAGTCTTGAAATCACTATAATTATCAACTTGCAACTTAATAAGAAAAGATATTTTTTTGTACCTATTTAGTTTGATTCAGATTTTGTATTTTTAAATACAGAAAGAGTTGTTGAAATAATCTAGCACTGGTTTGCATTCATTGTCTATGTTTGAGTTTCAACTAGTATTATGCAATTATTGATTTATTCTTATATAGTTATGTTTGGAGTTTTTTTTCAAAGCATAAATTGATTATTTATTAATTGTGCTTTGTATATGGAACACTAAATATGTTTGTCTATCATCTTTTAAGATCTAAGATTATTTAAATATATGCTTATGTTTATTCTTGGAATCATTATACTTATCAACTTGCGATTTAATAGGTAAGGAGTTTTCATTTACATATGTTGCTTGAGTCAAACTTTGTGATTTTAAATACTGGTAATGGTATTAAAATATTTTAGTAATGGTTTATATTCATTTATTATATTTGAATTTCAACTAGCATTATACAATAATTGATATATATATATTATTATATTTAATGTTTTCACAGTTATATGATGTAGATAAAATATTTTATGGGTAAATCTGTGTATTATTTTCTATTATATACCGATATTTCGACGAACTAGCATCCGCCATTGTCAAAGTAAACTTTTCTTTCAAAAGTTTACCTTGACAATGGCAGAGGCTAGTTCATTGAAATATCGGTATATAATAGAAAATAATACACGGATTTACCCAAAAAATCTTTTATCTATATATAAGTAATGATATCTTATTCGATGTCTGTATTTTTTCAAAGTTATATGTGTAATCTTGTAATTGAATATTAACAAATACAGTAACCAAATATATGTAAAATGCAACTTAAAAAAGTTGCACTTTACATATATTTGGTTACTGTATTTATTAATATTCAATTACATGATTACATATTATATATATTAAAATCCTAAAGCTAAACTATTACCCCAAATTCACAACTCAACTAAACTAACCAAAAAAAAAAAAAAGAACTCTAAAACACAATCAATGCTTTCACGGCTACACATTTTATCAGTGAATTTAAATGTATTTAATATATAAATACATTAAGCTCTATCACAGGTTTGAGTGAATATATATGCATATCTATTATATATTTATAACATGAATTTTGCTTAATTTATTAATTTGCTTAATTTATTACAAGAGAGACCTCTACAAATCTAAATGAAAGCTTCGACTTTATAAAGATAAGAGCAGCCAACTCTTATCTTCAGCCTATTTTTCTAAATACAGTTGTATATAGACAAATCTAAAAGCATTTTGATTTGGGAGCGTGAAGCTAATAAATTCTTCACTGATTAAGTCCACTATTTCTATTAAACATTAACGGGCACGGAATCTTTCAATTTACAACAGGTTTAATAGTCAGATCTTAAATTTAAAAATATTTTGAATCAATTTAAAGTTGTAAATATTAATTCAATGTCAGTACATAATACTTAAATAAGGCTATAACCTTAGTACATGCACCTTGAGTGCTTAATTTTTAACATTAAATATTTATGATTGTAAAAAATTTAATGGGGTAGTATAATGATATTTAAAGTTTTATGATAGCCATTTTAGTTCATATATTTCAGAGACATATTGATGTAATGCAAGTTTTAAATATATATGAAGTTAAATTATTCTATGTGTTTATGATTAATTAACTCACTTGTAAAGTAAAGTAGTTTCAAAATGTATACCTAATGAAAGAAGGTGGTCTATCTTTTTGCACTGATGGATGGCTACAATATGATAAAATTGAAATTAGAATGCACAGACAAAAACCAAAAATTGAAGAAAGGGGATACACAAAATCTTGAATAAAACAAGAATTTAATGATGAACTGTAAAAAATAAGATTTTGGTAAACATGGATATTAGAGAAAAGTCCTATATATATGTTATGTGTGTTTGTTAATGACTATGGTATGTAATATATAATTAATGTGGAGTAATTAATTTTGCAAGAGGTATTGGAAAGAAGCAAATTAAAATGGGAATGTTGATTTTTATTTAAGTACATAAAAATCTTAATGTAATTAAATAGTGATCTGAAAGATGAGATACTAAATCATATTTAAAAGAAATTAAATTTAATTTGGTTGATATTTGTCAGATGTAATATTAAAATAATCAAATGACAGTGTTGAAATCATGATCTATGAACTATGAACTCCAGTATTATCTACTCTACCACCTACATAAAACTAAGAAAAAAAGAAATCCCAGTGTTAAATTGTTCATAGGAATAAAGTTATGATAGTGTTGTGTTGAACTGGAAGTTGCCGAATGTGGCAAATAAGTGCAGGTTGAATAAATTATTTTGAATTTTAATTTGATCTTAATTTTAGAATTGAACATTATAGATTATGACTGAAGCCATCTTCCTGAACAAAAATCAAGTTTTTCCGATGATCACAACAGAAGTTATTAGTCCTGGTGCGATTGGGGCCCCACAAAAAATAAAAAAAAATTTCAAATCAACACAGAATTACAACAAAATGATTCCTGAGCTAGAAAACAATGATTTAAAGGCAAAATTATTACAAATGATGTTTTAGACCTAAACAGAGACATTGAAGCTACAAATGATTCATCCTCTTTTAATTCAACAATTATTGAGATTATTTCAAAGTTTAACAACAAACTTTCAGATTATACAACCAAATCCTTGATTATGAATCAAGACCTAGAATTTAATCCAAAGAAACAGAATCTAATTAGTATCAACAAATAAGAATCATAGTAAACCCTGAAGGACTTTATAGTTGGACTGGGTTGAATAGGTATTGTGAACATTTGCAGACACAGGAGGTTTGATAATGATTACAAACACACTTTTAGCTCTATTGACCTCAGTATGCAAGGTGATATGGAAAAATGGTGTGTACTCATGGTGTGCAAGTAAATCTGGCTTGATTCCAGACTATAATGAATCAACTGTTGCATTGGTGGGCATGGGTCTGCGCTCCTCTTCTTTTCCTCAGGTGTGGTGCTGGGGATCATGAGGGGCTTAGTTCATTTTGTGGGGCTGGTTGGTGATCATTGCTAAACCCATCTGCTGGGTAGGTGAAAGTCACTGCCCTCCATTGGACTTTTCCCTGAGATACTGCTGCACTCCCTTGATGGATTGTTAATTAGGACAGTGTTGATTTGAGCTCATTATTATTTTGTTTCCTTAGTTAACTTTAAAATTGGAGCATTTATAAGGTGGTTGATCTGTTTTAGACCCCCACTAATTTTTGTAACTTTGATGTTTTTGCTGCAATAATTTTGCAGGCACAGGTCTGCACTCCCCTTTAGTTTCTCGGGGTGGTCGTTAGGAGCCTGGTTTACTGGTGCAGGCTGTTGACAATTATTACCATTACCTGGAAAATCTACTGGGATGGTGTCTGGTCAATGTCTCAGTGCAATTCCTGTTCTGGTCACTGCTGTGCCCCCTTGATAAGTTGATTTTGGGTAATGTGGATCTGTGCTCGTTACTTATTACTTTTTCCTAGTTGGCTTTCCAATTCTGGGAAGATAGACCGAATGAAGTCCCTGCACATTTGGACTGTTAATTGGGAGACAGAGGTACCTAGAATGGTCTTGACCTGGCTCGGCTGTGGGTCAAGAGTTTACTGTTTAATGGACTTAGGCCTTGGACCTCGCTGCCTGTTGTAGTGGTTGGCACAATGCTGGACTTGTCCACCTATTCAGTTGAAGCATTTAGGTCTTCACTTCGGGCCCCAGGGGTGGGATCATTGGGTGATGGATAATTTCTCAGCAGCTGGTCCATGTAGATTCATGTACAGATACACATTAATCAACATTATAGCAACCCTTTTATGGATATAATTGTTATCGAGCATATGTACTCTATATAAATCTGGTCAATGATTGTTTTACCTTGTAACATTGAAAACTTTGTAATTCTCAACAGGTAAGGGTACCCGAAAATTTTTGCAATCTTTTAACTAATAAAGGTTACTTTTGAAAGATAAATGTAGTATTTAAAAAATAACAAAGAATTATAAAAGAAAAACATTGGCATGAAATAAAGATGTGTTTTTCTTGCATTGAAGGAACATATATTTAAAATTTGAATCATAAAACTGTTCTTCTTTTTGTCAGACTTTAGAAATCAAGGATCATAGATTATGACTCTAGCTCTGTCACTATTGGTGTTAGGAATTCTTGAGCAATAAGCTGTTTGATTATATTATTATTATAATTGAGATGACTCTTAAGCATTGCACCATAGAAGGAATTGGAAAATAAGTTTTCTGTGTATAGCTACTTATACAATCATTGTTTGCAGTCTTTCATATTCAATTTCTGGCTGCTCTCTTGTTCTAAGCCAAAGCTACCACCTAACAAAAAAATGTTTTATACAGTAGTTTTAAGACTACAACTAGTTTTTTGAGAGATCAAGTGGTGTTGAGCAATAAAAGCTTAACAATTCCATGTGTTGGCCAGAATAAAATCGGCATTGTTTTCTGCATTACATCCACTGAAAACTGTGTCAAGATTGTTTTACTCGAAAATATTTTATACAGTTTGATTCAATTATAAGATTAACTTTATTGTGAGCAAAAGATTAATGAATTAATTTCTAAACTGAAAAAATAAAAGTAACTTCTTATTTTAATAAATTGTATGCAACTATTATGTTCTCTACTTTGGTGCTTAATTATCACTTAATCTTATAATCAGCAGTCATACAATAAGTAAAAATAAGCCAAAGACCTGAAAACTTCATTATTCTAAAATTTGAAACTCAAATATTCTTGTCAGCTACCTAAGTCTCCAAATCAGAAATATATCTTTTGGGATTTATAAGCTAATTAGACATTTTAAACTTCATGACCATTTTTGATATTTAGTATATAGTCTATGAAAAAAATGTTATTTGATACATATTAATTATTCATTGTATATTCAACACTATTATAATAGCAGCAGATATCTGTATATTATAAAGTGTAAAATTGGCAGCTGAATTTTCAGTTCAGTCAATTTTTCATATCTAAAAAAGTTTAAAAAGAATTGTCGAAAAATGGCTAGTTGCAACAGAGAATAAAAAAATATTAATTGCAAAGTAATTTGTAAATATTATATCCATAATCTTAAGAATTGTTAATGCAAAGTGAAATTGGTAGAATATGGTATAAAAATATTGATAATTTACAATAGCGTCACAAGATTTATATATACTTTTGTATAAAATAACATTTCACTTCTGTGAAATATTAATGATTGATATACTCTTAAAATTTTGTAAACCAGATGAAAGTAGATTCATTAAGAACTGCATTGATATGAGAGGGAATTATTTGCAAGTGACTCCAGTTAATTTGCCTTATAAAAGATTCTTACAATGTGCACATTTGAGAATTATTACTTAATGAATATTATATATATTTTCAGCATTGCACATTTAATAGTCATTGTTTGTTTATAGACTTGTTAAAATTAATAATAAATATAAAAATGAAAATATTTCTAAAAGTCTGTTATATATTATTTCACTCTTCTTTTACATTTAATATTAAAACAAAGTATAAGTCTATCCATTTTTTCACTATCCATTTTTTCACAGCAGGAATTTTTGCATTTTATACAAGTAGATGTAACTGTTGTCTTTGCAACAATAGTTATTTTATTTAATTTTATAATTGCAAAGTATCAAGATCCTAACTTTTGAACTAAAGTCAATTTGCTTTCTAGCTAAATCACCATAAAATTAATATAATTAATGTGTATTTTGATGAATTCAGTTATAGAAGTCATATGTTTTTGACTATGTTCATAATTCCTATTCTGTGTTTAATTCTAATATAAAAGAATAAAAGTTTAGATTAAAAATAGAAAGCAAACTTTTAAAAAAGGAGATGAAGAAAGTGCCTCTTTGCTAATTAAATTAATTAATATTGAAAGTGGTCAGAAAAGGATTTTATATCCAAATGGTTTTTATACCAAATAACATGATAAATTTATTGATGTTGAAAGTGATTAAAGTACAATAATAAAATAAAAATAATTATATAGTTTATTACTCAAGAATTCATAAAAAATTAAAATACCAAATGATTGATCCAAGCAGTAATTCATAGGTTTTGGCTCTGGAGTTTATCACTATGGATGCATTAAACCATACAAGACAAAATGTAGTAATAAAAATCGATCTAAAGAAATTGCCTTGGTAAAATTGATAATGATATATTTTCAAGTGTTAATTATTATTGTTCATAATAATATATATTTTCATGAGGGAAATTAGAATATTAATTTAAATGTTACAAATTTAAATAATGTTTGAAAAGTATGGTGCTAAATAAAATATAAACAATTTATAATATTTCAATGCATTATTTAGCTTTTAAAAGTTATTAAATTATAATTATGAAATTTATTTTAAATAATATAATGTATGTCATCTGAACTAAAATTTTTACATTCTGTTGATAAATAATAATTAGTAATAGTTGGCATGGGGGGGGGGGGATAAAGGCTGAATCAGACCAAAGAAAAAAAGGAATCAGAAACTAAGTTAAGTAATATGAAATTAAATTCTTTATTTTTTGAATTTACAATCTAATTTTTATTCCAAAACACATAACACTGCAATAATTAACCAAGAGATGAAAATATTAGTAAAACTATTGCCATCTTGGCCACTTAATTTATACCCCTACAAATATTCATGCATACTACAGTATCCTGCCTGTATTACTGATATAATTTTAAAATATTTAATTTCTTCATTAACATTACAATATTTCATTTCTTTATTAATATTAGAATGAAAATATTTCTAATAAATATGCATTATATATATATAACATAAAAGAAGAAAGGGAATGTATTTAATTTACTTAATGAAAATGATTTGCAAGTTTTATTGGTCTGATAATAACTACTTTAAATATGTACCAAAAGTTTTACAAATATATCTAAAAGAGTTATTTTGTTGTTTTTAATCATTATTTTAACTACATTAACATTTATAGGGTGGGATTTGTTAAAGCTATTAATTTTTAGCTCATTAAAGTTACTTCAAAATAAAATATATATTAAGGATAACAAAATTATATGTGTCTAAGAGTTATGTCATTTGATCTCTAAGATGCTTCTATTGTTCCATTTTATAATAATAAAATAAAGAGATAGAAAAAACAATTAATTATTGGCAAATTCCAAGCAAACATACTATCAGTAGGTTTTTCTAAAATAGTTTGCTTGTAATAAAAAATGAATATTTACTAGAGATTCAACAATGGTTTTAAAAAATCAAAATGATGTATATATTGTCAGGCAATACAAAGAAAAGCTAAAATGCTAAAGTGTGATTTATATATTGCTTTTATTGATTTGGTGCTCTGTATAGTAATGCATTGGCTGAGAAGTCAACTTGGGAGATGAAAGTCCATAGACCACAGCTCCAGCTGTCTCCTCCAGTTCTTGAACTTTATTAATTGCTGATCAATAAACCAATTATTTAATGATTGATTTGATTAAGTTATTGGACTCCATTAGTTAAACAGACATGTAGTAATGTTTGAAATTACTTATTTAACTAATAAAACTTACCCAAATTATACTGCCTTTTGAGGATGGAGTAAATCGAGCATTTGAAATGTAAATTTATGTTAAGTAAGATACAAACTAGCTACAATTTTGTTTTTAATTTTATGACACTATTCTCTGGAACGGTTGTAGATGGTTTTATAAAGCAGCACATCAAAGTAAGTATATAGCTTTAATGAATGAACAGATTAAAAACAAATAAAAAGGCAAGAATTTCATTTTCTTTTATACTTATAATATTCTATTCTTGCCAATGCAAATAGTGACTAACAGATTGTATTTAATGTTTTAAATGTGATATATAAAGAATTATATTTAATATTTTAAAAAATCAGGAGTTTTATCAGCCTGTAATTAATGGAAATAACATTTGTCCATTGTACTATTTCTGCATGCAACATGTTAAAATATAAGATATTTCACCATAGTGATACAACTACAACAAGTAAATTATTTGTATATAGAGCTGCTTTTCCACCAAATTTATTGTTTGGAAGTAAGATATAGCTAATTCTTTTTAGTGTAACATAAAAGCACAGGAATTATTTAAATTCACAGATAAATTATGTAAATATATTGGCAAGATTATTAGACCATTCACTATGTTCTTCAGTTTACTGATGTAATAATAATGAATTTATAAGGGCACAGATTCATTAAATTGGATATGTAAAACTTTAATATGTGTTGATATTAAACATGCACACACTATAATTCAAAAGCAAAATATATATAAATCAAAACTTTAAAATAATATAATATATTGAACAATTATATAAATAATAATAAATTTTGTTGAATCTTCAAATGTTTTCGAAGGCATAACCTTCATTATCAAGAAGTACAAAGTCTCTCTTCATTTTTCATGATGTACTAATATGCAAATATGCGATAAAAACAGGCAAAATATGCAAATCAGAATGTTTATACTTGCCATTTCTTCGATATGGCATAAAATGATTCCCTTTTGTTCATCGCGTGTTCATCTGACATGATATTACATGCCTCCTTAACCCTCCTCTGCAGATCATTCGGCTCTCTACACAATACTCTTGGACTATCTGTTTTGCACTGATGATCCACAACCATTGAATGCTGAACAAAAATTGAAGAGTGGGATGAGTCCACTAAGGCCTTATTGTATGCATATACATGCTGTGATAATCTTGTTTGAACCAATGCCCTCGTCTCCCCATAATATGCAGCTGGGCAATTGTTTTCGCTACACATGATCTTATAGACCGCTTGCTGTGCTTGCACTGGGAGAATATAGTCTTTGGTATTATTTATACACCAGTTAAGATTAGGGGGTGAATAAAAACACACACTAAAATCAGAGCAAAAAATGTTACGCAAGTCTCTATAAATATTTTTGATATACGGTAGCAAGATACACGGTTTATAATTGGATATATGAAATGGATAAAGGATAACAGACTTACAAAAAAAATGCTATAGAAATTACTCTATATTGGTCTGATAGTAATAAAAGATTATTAATAATAATTTCTGCCTAAAAGTCAGTTATTAAAATTCCTCACCAAATTTTGACTTGAACAATCAAATTCAAAGTATTTCTGGTAACAGCTCTTCTTAAGAAAGTGAAAAACATTATGAATGTATATCACAATTATAATAAATTATATCATTGAATGGCTTGGTTCTCAGGAAATATGAATTTCAAGCAATAGAAATGACAGATCTGTGCTGCAATTTGTGGAGCTTTAGCTCTTGGGTCTGCCTTTCTACCATTGCCCCTCTTTTCTTCACAGCATAAGCTTGTGGTTAAGACCTGTAGAAGTCCCTACCATCGCATTTTTCAGATGCATATTATTGAGGTTAAAGCCTTAGTAAATATTACTTAATATATTAATGTGCGTTTAAATAAATTTATAAATAAATTTATAATTAAATCTTTACAGAGTTCTAAAAATATTGGAAAATAGCATAAAAGGATTGTATCAGCAATTCATAAATTGGTTGAAATGCTTAATTATGTAATCTTTAAACAAATTCTGGGACTTTTTCAAATCATTTGAAATAAATAATTGATGATGCAAAATTTGTTAAATCCACCATAACATCTATCTATTTTCCTGAAGCAAAGTCACAACTAATACTGAAGATTGGAAATACTTGTTTTAATTTCAAGCATTTGAATAAATGATGTTGATGCTTGGGGTACATTAGCCATGACTAGCAATCTCAAAAACTGAAGATTTCTGAATCAATATCTAGCTGAGAAAAATCAAAAAAGATCTCAGTATGGATGTTCAAATAGAACTCTGCATGTCTGGTTTAGTCATAGAGTGACAGACTTTGAAGCTCAAATCCAATCATCATAGTCACCTCTATCACTTCTAATGCTTGAACTTTTTATGAACTGTGGACAATAAAGCAATTGATTATCTATATATTAAAACTGTTTTCAGCTTGTTAGTTTGGTGCTTAAATATTACTTGAGTTTTCCAGAAAATAATGACTATTCATTAAATAATATTTCTATATTACACATTTTTTGCACATAGCTGAATTTCTTGCAAACAATTTTGTATTAACTAATAAAATGTTTAAAAGAAATTCTTAGATTGCAATGATTTTTCATTAAGGGTTAAATCATGGGTATCAGAATATTTCAGTTATGTCACCTGAGAAGATACATTAAAAATGGATAGATTTAATTAATTCTGAATTATTTTTTTGTTAAGTATTAAATTAGTTTAGTGCTAAAATATAACTCGTAAGCAAAGATGATTCAATTATTGAATACTTGGGGGGGGGGGGCATTTTTTGTTTGAAATAAAACTCTTATACTACAATAATTAAGAAAATTATTCTAGAGTAACCTACTTAATAATAAAGCTTTTTAAATTGGAGATATCAAAGTCAGATACTTTTAAAAACTGCCGAAATGAAAAGCAGTGAATTAAAATTAGGACTGAAATTATTAGTGAATTACTGATAAGATTCAGAATGAATATGGGAATGTTTTTAATTAAGCCTGACTAATCAATTTTAATGCCAGGCAAGCCTTAAACATTGCATTTTAAAATTATTGAAAAGGCTACTGAATCAAAGCAATGAATGTAATAAAAAATATGTGTTATAATGTATAAAATAAAAATAAATACATTTATTAAATATATTCAAATATAGTATTTCATTTTAGTGTCTATTTTTATTTGGTGCCATGAGACTAACCTTGCCTTTAATAGTTAATCTATTTCATTTGTTCCATCACTCAAATATCTGTTAGGTATATGAAAGATTGTCAAGTGTTGATGGCTGACGAAAGATTGTCAAGCGTTGGTGGCCGAGCGGTTAACACAGCCGCCTTACAAGCAGTTGTCCCGGGGTTCGCTACCCGGCCAACGTTTTGACACATAAAAAAAAAATGATTAGACCAATATCTTACCAGAATGTTTAAAAAAAAACTATAACTTTCAGATTTTTTTTTATTAGCTTTATCTATTTGTCTTTTTATGTTTATTGATTTTATTCATCCCCATTTCCCCTCTGATTATTTGAATAAATCTCTTTTCTGAATAATTATCTAAATCTTCATTGTTATTTTATTATTATTGATCTTGATGTCACTATTATATTTATTTCCTGGTCTACCAGTACTGAATATTGAAATATAAAAAAAGTTTCTATCTAAAGATCAAAGAATAAAACAAAAGGAAAGTAAGTTATACAATTAGGGAAATGAGTCATCGAAAATTAAATTTAGAAAACCATCTGACAGTTTCAGTAGCAGAAAACTAAATAAATAAAAACAATATTTTATAAGATACAATTTAAAACATCTACATATATACAAATTTCTTGTATGTTAAATTAATTTCATTATCTAGTTAAAATTGTTAAATATTTTTTAAAAAATCAAACTTTATTTATACATTTTAAAATACATTAAGACACTGATTAAATATGGAACAGAATGTTTTAAGGAATATTATTGTTCTCCCTTATTTAGGGTTGGCTAGTTCGTCAAGTGACAACTTGCCTGGTAATTAAATCAGTGACTTTAGGTTTGTGTGTACTGAATTAAGTGAAATTTTAACCACTATTCTGCCAAAAGTAGAATTGTGTAATTAGTCAGAGCAAGATCTTAAATTTATCAATCATCCATTCAAAAGTCACAGGTGCATTATTTCAAGTCCTTCGACAGAACAACCTAATTAATTAAAGCATTATCTTAAATTCAGTAAATCTAAAATTGACCCAATCAAGTCTCATGCTAATTATCGCTAGTTAAGACAATAACACCTTTAAAAAAAGAATGGCTTTTGAAAGATTGGGTTTCATACTAATTTGTGTGTTATTACTAAGATGTAAATAAAATTTAAATTTTTCTAAAAGCATAATACTTTGACTAGATGATGAAACATATGGCTACAAATAAAATGACGTCATCACAAACCTGCAGATACTGATTTCATGAATTTATTTAGAAGTAATGTTAAATTGAAATGGATAGCTTTTTTTAGCCATTTCATTAAAAATATATATATTTGTACGATAAATTTATATTTTTCAGATTTGCACATGAAATCTATATGACATAGTGGTCAATAAATTTGCTTTTGATGTTTGTGATATAAGGTTAAAACTTAGGCTGGGTAAATTTAAAAAATGTTTGGATTATTTAAAAAAATCAAGCTAAAATATTGACCAGTGTAATATGTGGATAGCTATTACGAGTAGGCATTAGATAGGGATTTTATGCACAAGCCTTCTGGCATCCATTGATTACTCTGTTTAGCACAGGGTGGCACTACTGTATGGAGAGAGTTTTGCCTTGTTTATCATTGATTAATCTGGATCGATTATATGATGGTCAATGAGTTTGACTGAAAAAATAAAAAAATATGATAGTAATATCTTTTTACTTTCATCACTAGAAGAAGATTGGCCCACTTCTATAAATTTTGAGTCCATGATGTAAATTATCTTTTCAGATACATGTAAATAAATTGAAATAGTATTCAGGTTTAGCTCAGTGATGAGAGTAATGTGCTTATGAGCTTAAATTACATTTGTAATGATTCCCATAGAACTATATGTTCAGATGGCCACTTTGATATGCAAATGTTTATTTTACTGTCAAGCATTGGTGGCCGACTGGTTAGCACAGCTGCCTTACAAGCAGTTGTCCCAGGATTCGCTTTCCAGCCGACACTTTGACACATAAAAAAAAAATGTTATTTTACTTTCCAAAGAAATTATTTATTTAATAAATCCTATAGCTATAGATTCTGTCCTTTTCTTCATCATCATTATATATTGTTATCCAGTATAAATAAATTTTCAGGAAAAAATGTATTCAAGTTCTTTAAGACCAAAAAATCTCACAAAATAATTGCAATATAAACTCATTTACAAATGTTAAATTTATTGCTATTTCAGTAAGAGGAACCATTATTTTATTTTAAAATCACATTAGATTAATAATCCGCTAATGATGAGAAATATCAGTTTAGTAGTCTGCAAAAAGAGTTCCATGTTTGAAATAATGTAGTAGAAAAAGTTATTTTCATAAATTGTTAGACAGTTGTACATAGTGTCATCATAAAAATACATGCCACATTTAGGCTAATTCCATACTGCTCCTCTCCAATAAAAATTAATAATCTTTTATAAAACATCTTTACACAATTATAAACATAAAATAACATAGATTTATATATCTGATTATAAAATATTGAAAATAACTACATAAATGTATATTTTGACAATTTTAAAATAAAAAGTTGTTTGTGTTGAATAACAAATTATATGGCTGAACAAGCATGGGGATCGATCTTACTGGCTGTAACTCACAATATCTTTTTAAATGCCAATACATTATCTATGTATATAATATCTTAAGTCAAGGTTATACTTACAATTATAAGATATACTAGGCAGATAAATCACATGAAATATTTTTATTATTATATAAATATGTCATTTTCTTCATGAAATATAATAATTTTTTTTTAAAAAAAAAAACTTTATTCATTCCATCATATACAAGAATATCAAATTAATCAACTTCTTCCAATCATTTATGGTCACAAATAACTCTTGTACTAAAGTGAATCAAAGAGTGGGATGATTGGGTCATCCTCTCACTCATCTTTTTATGGATGGTGCAGTTTTGCTTTATATCTTTTTAGGAAACAAGAAACATAAATATAAATTAATGCATTTTGTTTGTTATTTAATGTCAGATAAATATAACAACAGTCCTGTGAAATTGAAGTTAGCATAAAAAATAAAGTATATTTTATATTTTGATTTTTTACTAATTCATTATAGCAAGCCTTGTTATACAATGCGCCGGATTTTTTGCCTTATTTGGTCACTATCTTCATTATGTTATTGCTGCATCTATCAGTAGCATTTAAAATTTTTTTAAAATCTTTTCTTATACATTTGCATGACAGTAAGATTTTAATACATAAAATTAAATGTTTTGAATTTTTAAAATAGCAAGTATTGTTATTTGTAAGTTTTCATGTAAAACAAGATGGCAGTTCATATTTTTGATAAATCTGCAATTTCGGGTCCCAAAAAGTGTTTACAAAAAAATACCTATTAGGGATCATCGTATTTAATATTTACATTTTATTTTATTGTTATTTTAAAAAAAGAAATCACTGTGTAAAAAAATAATTACAATATTTACAGTATATTTTCTTTTTTGGATTAACTTATTAATAAAAAAATAAAAATTATATAAATGCAATATTTATACTTTATTCATGTTGACAGCATGCAATCTTATTATAACCATTAACCACACTTTTTGGAAGGGCAGGATCCCATACCTTTGGAAATAGTCCATTGCATCATGTACTATAACAGGAAAGTCCCAAATTTTTATTATTATGACAATTTTCCAAAATAAGTGCTGACAAAAAGAATTAAACTAAAACACAACAATGTTAAGAGCATCTCATTACTTTCACATTATAAGTAAAAAAGGCTGCAAAAAGTTTTCTGTTAAATGAAGGGAGACCCTTTGATTCCTCTTGGAGGCCTTTAAGGAATTGAGGAGGGCAAATTTCTAATGTCCATGCCAGACATTCTTGTTTTGCAGCTGTTATTACTGTGATTATTCATATAGTATACAGACATGGATAAGCTTTTCACCAACACACATTAGCCAAGGTGGTGAGTTTATTGGCTTTTTATGGATTAAGAAAAATATAAAATAAAAAATCTGAGAATTCATGTTTTGTGATGAAGTATATTTGATAGGAAAAGAGGAAACAAAACAATGACTGCTCAGTTATAACTTAATAAATCATAAGTATAAATAAATAACTGAATGGGCAATTGCTCAATGAGAAATCAAATGACATTTGACTATCCAATTAAATAACAATCTTATCTATTTGACCGAACTGAAATTGGGTAATTTTTAAACTTTTATAAAATAAACATAAATAAAACTGTCTTTAAATGATGCATTGCAAAAGCCACTCCAACAAATCTTCATAGAGGAAAAATAAAGTAAAAGGTATTGCCACACTTTCCAATTATCAGTGGATTAGGATTTGGGGGGGGGGGTTGATCCTTGAATTATCTTTTAAGAATAACTAGATGTCTATTTACTGATCAATATTGAATAATCTATTAAGTTGACTGGATGGCCATCTGGAAACTAATCTTAAAATTGGTTGAAACCATAAAAATTTTCAGACTTACACAGAATAGTTTTAAATCTAGTTTCTGGGCAAAAGCTGACAGAAGCTCCACCTTAGTCATTGTGAAGTTTTTGATATAATGCAATGCATATATTTCAGTGGTAGTTTTAATTAACATTGAACCAAATTGATTTTATTTATAAAAAATTAGGTGTTAGCTATAATTTCAGTAATCTCAGAATAAATGATTTTACTAAAATATATTTTTAAAATTAAAGATACATATACATAAATAAAAACTAAAATAATCTTTAAATATACTTTTGCAAAACAAAGTCTCTCCAATAGCTATTCATATAGAACAGGGGAGGCAAATAGTGGCTTGAGTGCCACATGCAGCTCGCTAAGAGTTTTTATGTGGCCCGCCAAGGCAATCAGAGAAAAATCTGCCTCGAACTGAGATTTCCTTTCTGTTCGCAACCCAAGATTCGTCTCGTATTTTCCACTAGAATGACCATGTCAATACACATGTGCAGTGGTGATACGATGTGCAGTGCTTCTCCAGTTGATCTGGTTAATTTCAATTTTGTCTTTGCATTAGCAAATATATACATTTTTAACTTTAGTGCAACCATGAACCCTCCGAAAAAATGTAAAATTAGTGATAAATGTAGTGTGTTTGATGTTTAAACAAATATTTTTTTGGTAATACAGGGAATAAAGCAGTATGTTTATTGTGTCATGAAAAAAAGTTGCGGCCGTCCACTAATCTTTACTTCCACAAAGTGGCCCCTGATGTGGCCCTCCTAACCTCTGTGGCCCCTGAGCCAAAACAATTGCCCACCCCTGATATAGGAGAACAGTTCTTGCTATCATACTTGTTAATTGCTGGAATACAGAGAATTTGAGCAATTTTACATTCTTGTTTTTTTTTTCTAATTAACAATCACTTATATATATTAAATATTTTCATGAATTTATTATAATGTAAATAATGAAAATTGAAGAATTATATTCATGTAAACAATCTGAGATAGCATTACCTTTGATGTTGGTAGGATCCATCAATTACTAATTGAAAATCCATCCTATAGCTACAAAAGTTTTTTCTATTAACCTATAATAACTCCTTTGCTCTAAATTAATTAGAAAAAAAAAACAAAGATTTTTTTCTACTTCCAACCTAAGTTGTTATAAGAATTTAAATCTTACAACTATTTTTATAGATATTAGGATTCAGAAGACACAAATTCTTTTGACATCTTTGCATGAGGTAAAGTATTATTTCCAGGATGTCAAAAGAAGACACAAGACTTGTGAATCCTTACACTTATAAAAAAAAGCTGTCTGGGTTTAAATCCTTATAACAACTTGGGTTAGAAGTAAAAGAGATCTTTTTTAAAAAATGTTTTCAACTTAAATATTCTGTTGGTTTATTTAGAATTCATTTTATAATCAAAGTTTAACAAGTTTGTGTCAAATCGATTTCCTTCTAATCTTACACGTGATAGAAATTGATGACAATGAAATATTTTAGAATTGTCCAAGAGTGTTCACAGGTAAAATTTCAAATAAAGTGGTATTGGATTCAGTAAATTTTCAGTGATATGCAAGAGAGGATCATATGCTTTTTAAATGCTCAGATTTAACCGCTTCAGCTTCACCTATTTATATAGAAAGTAGATTGAAGTAAAGAAGGGTTCCCCTCTTTTCTTTCAAGACATAAGCTTGTGGTTAAGACCTGTAGAGTCCCTACTATCACATTTTTACGTGCATATTTTTGAGGTTACAGTCTTAGTAAATATTACTTAGGTAATCAATGTGCATTTAAATAAATTTATAATTACAACTTTAAATGTTTTTATGTAAAAAAAGAAACAGTTGAATTAAAAGTGATAATGCTCAATTAAAATAGAAATAAAAAATATGTTTTATTTCACTGTAAAAATTGCTTTTAAAATGGATGAAATTTTATTTTTTGTTGATTGTAAACATTTTTTTTTAAAAAAATCTCACTTCTTTCATAAACAAAATAATATTGGAATCATTTTTTAATATGCAGTGAATTTTTTTAAAATTTTACATAGACTGCAACATTTTGTTTTAAATAGGAATAATAAGAAAAAAATATGTTAATATTAAAAAATTAAAAATAATAATAAATGCTCTTATTTATTGGCACTAAAAAACAAAAAGTAACTGCTTTCTTCAACCATAAGTGAGATTTTTATATTTAACTTGAAATAAAAGTGTGGGGTGTCCAGAAATTTATTTAATCATTACTTTTTACAACAAATAATTGAATTAATTAATTTCTGGATATCCCACACTTTTATTTCAAGTTAAATATAAAACCTTAATTCTAGTGGAAGAAAACAATTATTTTTGACTTTTTAGTCCACATTAAATAAAAGTGTTTGTTATAAAATATATTTATATTATTGTCTAATTAAACTTAGGACATAAATATGCTTATAGAAAAAACGTGTTTAGACTCAGGATTGTCAATTAGTAATTGATGGTTTCCTAGCAACATCAAATATAAAGTTATCTTTCCACAGACATTTATGCAATATTATAAAAAATCTAAATAAAGAAATTATGGCATTGTTGATAATATGTTTATAGCCAAAAATAGTGAAGATCATAAATCATTTGTTAAAAAAAATTATAAAATGGTCAAAGAATGTAACGGTAGAGACAAAGCAAAAATTACATGTGAAGACATAGAATCATTGACAATTTTGTCTTTAAAACTTCATCAATAACAAAGGTTGGTAAAAGCCTGAAATCCAGGCACGACCGTTTGGGGCATTGTTTACATGTCAAAACACATAAAAATGCCGTTTTGGCAGCTGCGGCCTTGCAAGGTTAATACAACATTTACATATTGTATTAACCCATTGAGCTAGGCCGTTTTACATGACATTGCACAAAAATATTACGGCCTGTTTTGTGCATCAAAGCTATTTACACATATTCATTCTATTCATAGCTGATTACCGTATCGCTTGAGGGTGTTTAAATTTCAAGGCGGTATGACTTTTTCAAATCTCCGTAATAAAGTAATGTCATTTTGATTTAAAAAATGTTGTTAATTATTAATAATTGTCATATGGTCCCCATCCTTCCCGAAAAAAGGTTAATATCTAAAAAATTGGCAAAGTGTATGTTCGAACAGGCTTTGACAAAGCTCACGCGCTAAGTCACATTTCAGCGTGGGGAAAAATATTCGAGACCACTAAAAGGTCTGAGACGAACGTGCAATTTTGAAACTTTTTTTCAGAATTGCTGAGTACAGAAAGTGTGTGAGATTGTGTTTTTTTTTTGTCAGGCACACGTAATGTCCACTTTTTATTACAGCAATAAAATCGAATAAATAATTGTAAAAAGTCCAAAGTTTATGTTCTTTTTTGTTGTTTTCTATTTCATTATAAATTGACAAGTATTTGGATTCAATTTTTTGCAGCGGGGTTAAAATAAATGATGACTTTGGTTGACTTTTTGTTAAGAATAACAACTTATGAAATACCCCCACCCCCACAAGCAGTTTATTGTAGAAGGCTAAAAAAACAGGTAATTCGAACGAAATAGAAATCAAAGTAAAAAGTGAGAAAAAGTTGTTTGAAAAAAAGAAAAAAAGTTAAATTCTTGACTTTTTGGTTACAATTCTTTTTCCGAGTGTGTGGGGGTGGGTGTTTGAAAACAATTTTTTAATCAGCAAAAACACAAAAGTAAATTTTGATTTAATATTAAGAAAAACAATTATGTCAACCAAAAAGAAATCAAAATTCGAAACAAGTCCCAAAGTTGATTCTCTTTTTTCAGCGCTGTTAAAATAATTGACTATTTTTGTTGCCTTTTTGTTAATAATAACAGTATGAATCCCCCCCCCCCAATCCCTCGCTCAAAAAGCTGTTTTTTGTAGTAGCCCCCCCCCCCCAAAGGCTAATTCAAACATAATCTAAATCAAAGTGAAAATAAGTTGTGTTTTAAAAAAAAAAAGTAAAATTAATAATAATAAGAAAAATCATTTAGTCAAGACAAAAAAAAAAAAAAAGAAAGGTAGAATTAAGTTCTAAACAAGTCGCAAATAATTGTATTCTATTTTTTCGGCGGTGGGATTCAAACAAATTTTTTGACATCGTGAAACGGTCCGAATTTTTCAAATGATAAAAAGAAAAAAAATACAATTAGCAAAATTTGTTGAAAAAATGTCAGTCAGGTTCCAAAAAAACCCACAAAAAGTAACGAAAATGAATATCAAAATTAGTTTAATAATAAAGAAATCATGTTCTAAATTAAATAAAAATTATTCGTTTAATCAATATTAGAAAAAAAAAAACCTTGTTGTCTAAAAAAAGAAAAAGTTGTGGTGGCCCAGTAACATTATATTTCATTGATTTTGTCTAGCATCAACGCTCCAAGCAGCTTTGCCTGGATTTCAGGCTTTTACCCAAAGGTTACACAATTCTAGAGATTTACTGTAATAAATACTAAATATAACTGCTTTAAAAATCCTAGAAAATATTTTAGAGAAACATTCTTTTAAAAAACAAATATCAGAATTGTTGAAACTATGGAAATTTTGTGTGATTTTATGGGTGTGAAAGTTGGATTGAACTGAAAATTCTTTAAATAACTAAGAAATGAATAATTTACCACTCAGGCTATACCTAAACTTACATCTGAACCACAGATGTCATAGTGATATTGCTTTTTTAACTATAGCATGAAGCAATTGAGTCATTAATAAAGTATACAATTCTAGGAAAAGTTGATCGTAAAAAAAGAAGAGAATGATCAATAATAAAGTGGATAGTATTCACCATTGCAATAATAAAGTACCATTGAAAAATTCAGAAAAACTAAACAGGTGATAAGGCATTCTTGGAAAAAATACCATTCAAATAACTATCAGAAATCAAATAAAGTCACCTGTTAATAAATAGAAAAACTACTAATTACATTATTTGAAACTAAATGTTGATACAGGTATACTCTCTTTATTTCAAAATCCTTGATTTTAGGGAATTTTTTGGATTTGTGAATTTTTTCAATTTCATTAGTAAATCTCCCACTCATAAAAACAAACTCTGCTGAAAATTTAAATAAACATTAACTGTATTATTTATAGTTTGGATATATTGAAATACTTTCTGCATACTCTATAAATCTATTGTATCAATAATAATATATTCATTTAATATAAAATATTAACACAAATTTTTACATAACAATAACTACAACAACCAATCATAACAATCCTTTGTAAATGTATTCATGCAATAGAAGTTTTTGAAGTAACTAATAATAGTCCTATGGTATTAAAAACACTAACTAAATACGAATTACAAAAATATTACTGATTATGATCGCGTTTTTAAAGTTTAATTTAAAACTGTATAAAATTTAATGTAAACATGTGTAAAGAAAATAACTGTTTTCTGAAAAAGATATAAATAAAAGACAAATTTTGTTTTCACTGTTTTTGATTATTTTTTCTTCTTAAAAAATAATTGTAAAACAATTATAATTTTTACAAAAGAAAAAGCTATGGAAATTTGAGAGCTGCTTGACCTTAATATTTGTTATGGCTGCATATATAAAATCATTAAGAAAAATAATGAATGACCATTTTAAGAAATCCATCTCTGAAAGAAAAATCAGGCAGAGCATTTCCAGTATTTTTTTATGGCAGAACAATATACACCATTTGGTAAGAATCGTTTATTTTATCCTCTAAGAATAGCTATATAGCTATTTGCTGACTACAGTATCATAGTTACAAGGCAAAAGTCCTCTCCTTTCCCCCAATGATAGCCTTTTGTTTTTATTCATTTGCATTACTTTTATATATATTTAATATATAGCGCAACATTAAAAAGTGCTTTTAAATCATAACCTGGGTTAACTTACTCCTTTTATATATATATTGACCTAGGTTCATTTAAAAGTTTATGAAGCAAATTAGGTAATACATTTATTTTTTTAAAAATATTCCCACTCAAAAAGCTAATAATGCAAGATCTATCTGATTTGGCCATTTGATCTTTTAAAAAAAATCTGTTATCTTTAATTTATTAAAATAACTTTGAATACTAAACATAGATACTGGAAGGGTAAAAAGCATTAGAAACGCATTACATTACATTCCCTTTCCAAATAACTGTACTTAATAATTAATAATTCTAAGAATTGAAGAATTGCTTAATTGACATTTTTCTGGTAAGATCTTTCAATAATAAGATATTTCAACAAAGAGGTCAAATTATTACAACAAAAATTTGAATTGTAATTAAGATTTAAAAGTTTTAAAATGTCACTGAATAATTAATTCATGGCGTTTGAAAATAAATTTTCGAGTTTAAAGGCCCTGGCTCATATGGCCTGAAGGATTGCTTTTTCTTGCGATTTGGTAATAGTTATACACTGGCTAACCTGTAATTAAATAAGTTTGCGAACTGTCTACTGTTGAATATTTAAAAAAAAATCCAGAGTTTGCATGGAAAACCAAGTTTCTTCCAGATTTGAATCCCCAGTCATAAATAGGGCAGAAGACTTCACTAGACTATGAGGGTTTTTTAATTTTATATAATGTATATATACCACATGCCCGTATAATTAAATTTAAATTACAAAGAGCAGAAGCATATTTCCGGTATATAGATATGTTTCAAATATCAGCGCTATTCTGATTAAATAATCATTATTAATTAATCCACTATTATTTTATATTACTGAAATCCCTTATTAGCTAGAAAAATATTCTAATCTAACTAACAGCAACGGAATTTTTTAGCTTTTTCAAATTAGTAAAAGAATAAAAGTAGAATAATTAGTTCACAATGATCGTAGATTATCACATGATCACCAATACGTATAGAGAGTTTTGCCTGTTTTAATCGTAGATTATGTGCGCACATTTTTCTTATATATACATTTTTTGCACACATCAAATAAGATTATTGCCAGAGCAATATACTTATAATTGCAATCATCTTTTTTTAATCCAACATTAATTAGCAATTAGCATAAATAGCAATATCAGTGTGAAATAACATTCAATTATTTTATAATTAAGATATAACATCATCCAGGCATTCAGTTATATTTTAACATAATCAAATTTTATTCAGGCGTTCATCTCCACATTACAATGCAGAATTAAAATTATATAAAAATTTCTTATAACAAGAAATGAATAATTATGAATATAAAATTATATAATTAGAATACGTATTTTCTTAAACTATTTTAATTTAATCAGTACATTTAATAACAATAAATACATTTTTATACTAAATAATATATTTATGATATAACAAGTTTAAAATATATAGCATAAAACTGAGCAATAATTACTAAAAAAAACATTAAAAAAAAAACATAACTTAGGAAGTAAAAAATAATTTGTATTGCTTCAAAGAACCTTTTAATTATTATTAAAAACATGTTAACTACTCTACAACCATATCCAAGATCTGGATTCAATATATATACAGTATAGCAAACTGAATGATGAGCCTAGAATAATTAATGGTCAGTTCATCTGTCATACCTATAACTTGGGTTTAAATCCAGGTAAATAAAATTTTTAGAGTCCAATTAAGTTTAGATCTTTTTTCAAATTTAGGATATTTTTTTTAGAAAATTAGTTCATTGCAATTCAGCTAATCATTCAATATTAGACTGTAAATAGTTATCAAGATATTGTTAGCTACTATGATTTCTAATAATTGGTGAATCTGAGAGTAATATCTCCTTCATTGTTTTTCTATGAGGGACTGCTAGAAAGTCATTTGCTCTGCAGTGAGCTATTTAAAGGATGCAAGTTACCAAAAAATGGTTTAAAAATATATAAAAATTATTAAAACATGATAATAAATATAAAAGAGAGATAAGAATCTCGTTTTTAATATAAAAAAGATGTAGCCCAGTCAAGTGGCAGACAATGCATTCTTACAAAATATTTGGAAGATTAAATTCAATTTTAGTAATTATGTCTAGTTAAGATTTTTAAATAAAACAAAATAAAAAGTTTAAAAGTTAATTTTTTTTTTATTAAATCAAAGTTTAATATTCCAAATAATTGTTTTTTTTTAAAAAAAACTTATAATTTAATTGAAAAAATATATGAATAGTTTACTTGAGCTGCAAAAGAGTTTAAGCCAGTCCTGAAAACTTGTTAACTAATTAATACTTATCTGTCTGAATTAATATTTTTGATTTTTTTCAATTCTTATTTTAAAAAAGCTATTGAGTTAAATTATTTTTTAATCTAATTTAGAAAATTGGTAAACTAATCAATGTGTTAATCACTCAGAAAGCCCTGTGACATTCAAACATTGAATGTGATAGATTGAGTTCTGATCGAGGAAACTTTCATTCTTAAATCCATCATTTTAGCATTTTAGAATTGCACAGGTCAGAAAATTGTTAATTATTAATACTAAACTGTTAAGTTTCAGCATAGTGTCTAGTTCCAGTTACCAAAGGTTTTTCATTTTTTATCAAATTTTTATCAATGTTATTTAATAACATATTGAGTTTTGTAGAATATTAAAACACATATTTGTAAAAAAAATAATGCTATATTTGTAATTATGAACAGATCAGCCTCCGTATAGTTTGTAGCTCTTTTCAACTTGTTCATATGCAGAACCAATGAAAAAATGGGAGATTCTTTCTTTCTCAATTTAGTGGGATTATAAATATAATTGATATTAAAAGGTAAAATGGAATGAGATTGATTAAAAATCTGGCTTATTTATCATATAACAATTATGAGATATGTAAATAAATTTGGAATAGAGTGGTGATACTTGATTTAACATTTTGAAAAAATTATTTTCTATTGATCAAGATATGTGAAAATTCTTTAAATAGAATTAAAAAAAATTGAATATGTATATATTTGGTTATGAATTGTATATATATATATATAATAACCTGCAATCAAATCAATTAATATCCTATGGCTGATCATTAGCCAATACATTGGGTAAACCAATATCCATGAATGTAATCTCTCAAGATCTCTAAGGCATCAAATAAACATATAATCTAAGATATCATCACTTATAGAACTAAAACAATAAGTAAATAAATTCGCATATGGACTAAGTACACATTAACTAATGCATTATTTATAAAATGTGGATAGATCAATAGTGGGTTGATAATTGTTAAGTCTTAGTTACATTCCATAACCAATAATAGTAAATAGTAATAATAATAATCTCAGAGTTCTTAAATATTAAATAATTCAATTCTAAAGAATACTAGCTTTGCAATGATAATTTAAAATAATTAAGTAATTTAGATTCTTTTAACTTAATAATAGTGATAATAGCAAAGAGACTCTTATTTTCTTAACATTTTATCAAATTTTTCTTCTTTTATAACAAAGTACAAATTTATTTAGAGATGGGTTTAAACATAATATTGGCTAACACAGATGAACTCTTATTTTGATTCTTATGTCATCTTTCTTAAAATTTGCATAACTTTTCAAAGTCAGTGATTGGAAGATAGTAACCTTTGTATTGAAATATTCTTAAATAAATAAAAATGCAACTATATAGCTTTAAATACATAAAATAGAGCATTAAGTTATTTAATTAAGTTGATATAAATAATAATAGCTAACCTTTTAGAATTATAATAAAAAAATTGTTTTTAGATACTAGATTGTATTTATATTTATATTCTATGCAAAATAAATAATCACAATTTATATATTTTAATAGTTTCAAAAGAACTCAGTATGGTGTCATATTTGACAATACAAAGTGACCATATTGATAATTAATAAAAAAACAAATATAGAAATATAAGATAACATAGTGACAATGGTTATAGTAGCTGTATGCATTTATATTTATTACATAAATTCTTAATTTAATGGAGAAAAAATGATTGGTTGCATATTTTATAGATCTATAAGTTTTTATTGTAAATAATAAAATTAATATTTCTATTACGTAATTATGCTATTATAATCCTTGGATTGATTAATACACTTTTAGATATAAATATAATTGAAAACATACACATACAGGTCAAAATGGTATATTTAAATATGTATATTTTAATATCAATGCATAACAAAAAAAACAGCTATTTTATAGGGTCTTTAAACATTACATCATCAGATTTTTAATGATATAGTAAGAGTTGGAGAGTAGAGAAGATTGAAGCCTGTTCATTAAGCTTGGAAGATTTGCTATCTTAATATAAACTGAGCACTGATTATATATGTGTGGGGGAGATGATGATCTGGACCAATGAGTGTTGGTTCAGCATGAAATACAAATATTGGAGATCATTTATATTTTTCGCATTTATGTGGGCATGTGTATTGGTTGTATAAGATGGACTGGATGATTGAAAGAACTTGAAAGTCTGGGTTCAAATGCTCTTTAATATGATGCTTTATTATGGGGTATAATTAAAAGTATTCATGTAATTGACTTCTTAATTTACATTATTTGGAGATAAGAAAAAAACACACCTTATTTTTTAAAAAGAAATTGAGAAAAATATTTTAGATAGCACTCTAAAATTTTATTTTGGGATAATTATACCAATAATATTTTAATTGGATACTTAATTTATATTCTGTTGTATAAAAATAATAATTTGTTAATGGTTTAATGAAATAAAATTAAAGTGACTAAAATTGTGACTGGAGGGGATATCATTGTATTATTATGAAATGAATATATAATATATAGGCAAATAACAAGTCACTCTCTTTCTTGTTGTTGTTGCATAGTACTCATCACATTGCAGACACATTAAGAAGTCAATCAAAGGAATAACCACTAGACTGTATCTGTAAGAATTGTATTGCAAAATAATAAACCATTAGCATTGGTAAATACTTATTAACATCTGCCCGTTTCTTGTGTTTTAACAGACAGTAATTAAAGATGATAACCAGAAGCATTAATGGAATTTCAGAAAATTAAAATGGCATTGTTAAAAAAACAATAGTCTTCCAATTAGATGCCAAAGATGATCGTTGGTTGCCTACATTCAGAGAGAGAAGAGGAATTATAAAAACTATATGCTATCAGTTTTTGATGAGAAATGTCCCTTTTTCTTTCATTAAAATCAAAGAAAGAATATATTGTTGAAGGACTAATGAATAATCATGATTGTGTGTGTTTGTAAAAATAAAAATGTATAAACATATATTTTAGAAGTAACATGGCATCATGGCATAAATAGACCCATAGTTAAATTGCAATGAAGAGTTAGAAAAGTTTATTTTATTAATAGAAGGCCTACTAATATTATATATTGTTTTATATTTTTTCCAGAATCTAACAAATTTTACATACTTATTTTAATTAATTAAGTATATGAAATATATTATTTATTATTATGATTATATTCTTGAAATTTATTTAATGTTTAATTTTGATATAACTTTGTGTGTAGTATGTATTAAAAGATATATGTTTAAGTATTTACTTAAATAAATTTTATTTTACTTATCAGTAAATTCCATCTTGTGTATGTATGATTTGATTGCACTCAAAACAAGCATTTTTAAACTTTATAACTGTTCCATAAAGATCATACATGAAGTGACCAATAAAGAATACTAGATAAATACAATATTTTTCAGTCAGGGAGCATCCTTTCTTAATGGAAAGTAGTGCTTAGAAGGAAATGAATTCATTATCTATAAATATGCTGTTTGATAGAAGAAATAAAATAATTTAGATTTATCAAAATGGTGTAGTCATTATCAGTGATCTGTGGTTGGGATGACCTAAATAGTCACATGACATAGTGTATTAAGAGTTATATTATCTAAAAATTTTAGTATATAAAAATTCATAATATAAAAATTTGACAATTATTGAAATAGATATATTTCATTTATGTATTAAAATGTGATAGTGTAGAATTAGAAAAGATTAAAGAATTAATCTATCTGGAATGATGAAGTACATATCCTGTGTCAGATTATGTGATGATGATTGAATCAGTTTAGTATATGAAATACTAACAAATAAATTAAATAAAGAGATAAATAAATAAAATGCATACCATTAATAAAATGGGCAACCAATGCATAACTGGTTTATGCATAATGCCTTTCTCTGCTCCTTTTGGCATTTACATATCATTTCAATCTATATTTAAGGGATTGTATATAATGTGGGAATTTGTGTATTAAACTAGATCAAACCATTACTTATGATGTAAGTAAAAAATTACCAATTAAAATATATAGTGCAAGCTTAACGAAATGAATTAATAATATGTATGAGTTATGTTAAACTAAATGTGGCTATTCCAAACAAAATGTATTCTTTTTTAATGATTCCAAGAAAATAGAGAAAAAAATGAAAATGTTTGAGCACTTAATAATATATATATATAAATGAAAGTAGCTTAATAAAATTAATGTTTAATTGGACTCTATGAAAAGGCCAACAAACATATTCAAGCACCAGAAGTGAAAGCTTCAACTTCAAATCAGAAGCCTTAATCTGGTGAGTGGCTTAATAGGTCATGTGACATTTGAGCACTTGAAGTTATAGAATGAAATTTTGATTTATTTGAGTAAATAGTAATTTTTTTAATATATACTTTCATCCATCTACAATTAAATCCAGAAATTTTTAGCTCACAATTACAGCATTAAATAAAAAAAAAAGCTATTAAAAATAGTAGCTAGTTTTAAAAATAATATATTAGGGATAATAAAAACACTTTACAAAAATGTATAGACTAAAAAGAAAAAGTATGTTAATATAAACTAGAAAAATAATTTTATATTTGTTTATATCATATATCAGTCTATTCATATATTCATATTCAAGACTATTATTAAGATACATAATCTGTCCCTTAGCAAATTTATTTGTTTTAATAAATAAAAACATAAATGTTAAATGAAACAAAATGTTTATAACAATAGTCATATTTTTAAAATGAAAAAAACCCCCAAAACATTTATAATTCTTTATTCTTATTTTCTCCTCAGACAACTGAGTAATGACTGCTACTATTCTTTGTTAAGCCATTCATAGCTAGAGAATGGAAATCCCAGATTAATCTGGGTTAGTCAAATGAATATTGATCATAAAAATGAAAAATACAATTGTAATATAATGAGTTTTTTCTCTGCTAATGAAAGAGAAGTTACACTTTTATAAATGGGAAACTCAGAATTTTTTTTACTATAATATTGGGTTTAAACTGTCATTATATTAAATTATATTTTTATTAAATGTTGACTTTCTAATAATTTTATAATATTTTGAATCCTTGTTATGGAGTGATGAATATCAGAACCATTTTTGATTTTTTAAGCAGTTTCTACAGCATTGATATTTAAATTATCCATTAAAACAATAAATACTCTATGCAGTTCAGCACTGTGATAGAATGTTGATCTCAATAGCTAAAGGTTTCTGGATAAAAGCTCCAGTCACTTCTAATGCTTGTCATATGATCTCTTAAGCAATTATTTTATTTTTTATTAAAATAATTTTTACTTTTTTTCAGAATTTAGTTAACTATCTTCTTTTGACAATTTTTTCCATATTCAAATTTTATTAAATAATGTCAACATTTTAATTGTTCAACAATTTTCTTCAAAGATCTAAACAGAAAAAAATAAATATTACTTAATTTTATATAAATTCAGTTCTATTTTACTGTACTGAAGAGAATTTATTACAATTAATTAATCCCTTATTATAAAAATTATTAAAATGATTTTTTTAATTATTCGGATCTGTTTTTAAAATATTTTATAGTAGTATGTATTTATAAAAATATATACGTCAATCATGATTGTTATAAAATGGAAAACATTTCTGATAGTCATCTAAAAAAATGTTAATTTAAATAAAATATTAATTTGAGAAAAAGCTTTTAATTCTTCCTAGATTTGGAAGTAATGTTTTTATTTATGAAAAATTAAGACATCTGATAATTACTGTATCAAGATTATTTTAAGATAGGGGTTGATAACCCATAATTCATGAGCTGCATGCAACTTCTTGACTCCAAATTTTTAACTCCTTTTATCATGATCAACATAAAGACATTTTTATTTTTACTTGTAATCATAAATGAATATTTCTTTATCAGCTCCTTTTGATGTTGCAAACTGACTGAGTTTAAATGTAAAGCAAGATTTTTAGGTTATGTTGATGGCAGCAACTCTGAGATATTTTCATAAATTTATATTAAACATTCATTGGATTTTTATTTCTTTACTTTTATTATTATAATTTAATTTTATTTATATTTATTTTATTTAATAGAAAAACTTTCTCCAATATGAAGAAATCAATATAACAATGTAAACTTGAAATGTGTTTTAAAACTAAATATTTAAAATTATTTCCCAAAATTAGATCAACTTTGTGTCATATTAGAATCTTAAGAATCTCATTAATATCAAAATAAATTTTTGTTTGAATGTTTTTAAGAGAATTTCAATTTTCATTATATGTTCATTGATTCTATTATATTCTCTCACTAAAATAAATATTCAAATCTAACCATAACCATTCAGAAATTCATATTTTTCAACTCTTCCATTGGGCTTTTCATGTTAAAAAGTTTTTGAATGCTAGTTTAAAGCATGAGAAATGATATAATTAATATATAGAAATATAAAAAAGTGTTTATTATAGACTTTTGATTAAAAAAAATAAAATTGAATAATAATAATTTATATCATCTTTATGAATAAACATCACATACTTTACATGAATAAAATAATATACTAATTTATTTTTTAACATATATATTACTTGTAGATTAGAGACTATTACTGTATATTTATATAGAATCTATTTATTTTATGTTTGTAAAATTGTTACTACATAGGGAAAAAACTCTTAATTTAAAAATGTTTTAATTAAAACTCAATAGATCTTTATCTTTTAAAATTCACTGGATGAAGAAATGAATTATGAGTCTTGTTCCATTTTTCCTGCAATTTTTATCTAGAAATACATAAATTAATTAATTAGACTAATATAACTACTTCTGCAATATAAAAATATCAATATACACACATTATTCTATAGAATGATAGAAAAACATTATTCAAATAATATTTATTTATTTAGTAATTTTATATTACAGGCACTGTAAGTTTGAAATTTTAATGATATGATTTTTTTATATTAAACTGTTTTGCAGAAATATCTACCAATACTATAGTTTTATTAATTCATTCAGTCTCTAAATCAAATTAGTGAGATATGATAACATGTTTCTTTGTCCAAACTAGTTTCAGGAAAAATTACAAAAGTTATATTGGATAAATAAAACTGTGGGATAATCAAAAAAGTCAATGTATGCTTTCTTGATTACAATAAGAATATAGTTAAGAGCATTAATAAAATTATTGGAAAAATTAATAAAAAGTATAATAATGTTATTAAGTATAAGGTAGTAAATAAAAAAAGGAGAAATATAATGGATATATTAGATAATACATATATTAAAGAAAAACATATAAATGGAGCATATGAGATAGAATGTAGATCATGAAGGAATAATAAGATAAGAACTAAATATGTAGATGAAACAAAAAATTCAATCTACACAAGATTAATTCAGCATAGCTATGATAAAAAATCACCAGTTTATATGCATGCTATGGAAACAGGACATGTATTTGAGGGAGATAACATAAGAATGATGGGACATAGTATTAAAAGAAGAGATAGAAAAATAAAAGAAGCTATATTAATTAAGAAGACAAAACCAAATTTGAATAGAGATGGGAGAGTAAAGACACCATTTTTATAGGAATATTAATAATGATAGAGAAAATGTATATATAAAGAGTAATGTAAAATAAAGTTTAAACATAGGATAAATAGTTAAAGATATTGGTAATAGAGGGAGTTGTATGAAAGAATTATATGAAAAAGAGCAAGAATTTTGAAAAAAATCAGTTATAAATTTAAAAGGAAGAGGAAGGTTATGCAAGTGGTGAATAAAATGAATAAGTGAGTTATAAAAGAAAATGAAAATAGGAATATGAATAAAGATTATTAATAAAAGAATAAGTATAGATAAATATTAGAAAAGAAGGAAAGGAATTAGATTTATAAGTGTTAAAAGCAAAATAAAAAGATAATAAATACACTTAGGTTTTATTTTATGTGGTAAATAGGTTCTGCAGAAAACCCACATTAAAAAAAATCACACAAAAATAAACTTAACTTACCTTGAAAAAATGGGGGATAGGTTCTTTAATTTTTAGAATTTGCATAAAAGCAAAGCAACAAGGAAAAATTACTTTAATATTTGCATTAAAAAAATAAGCAAATAAAGTATGACTAAAAAAAATTTCAAATATTTGAAAAAAATTAATACAAGACAAACTTTTTTTATTAACTATGCTATTTAATTTTACATTTTTCATATATATTTTAATCATTACCACTATTTGACAATATGGATTCATTTGTAAACTGGTAAGAAATCAGATTTGTGATGTGATGTACAACTAGTGCCACTTTCAGTCTTGTGCTGTGTTAATGGTTTTCTGTTTCTATATTAAAAAAATGAGATCGCAATAAAAACAAAAAGATTATACATTATCATTAGAAAGATTATTTTCAGTTTATAAAATATTTGCTTTTTATTTTAAAAATCTAAAAGATTATTTATTTCTGTTATAGCTAACAAAATACGTTTTAAAAGTTTAAAATTTTTGAATATTTATTGTGACATTTTTATATGTAAGTATAAATCTATTATTATTATTTACATAGAAGTTAAGATTCTAAATACAGCTGCAGGCCATATTCACATTAGCTGCTAATATAATGTTATATTTTTGAAAAAAAAAGTATTTCAAGTCAAAATAAGTTCTTAATAATTTAAATTTCTTGATATCTAATAAATATAGTAAAATATGAAAGATATTAAGAAGAAACATGAATTGCATAACTTCAAAATCGCATTAAAATAATCCACATAAAATGAGATCCAGATGTATATTAGAAAGTAATGTAGAATAGGAAGAAAAAGTAAAAAATAAAAAGTAAAATGAAAATAGAACAGTAAAGAAATAATGAAAAAATAATTATTATAAAAGAAGAGGGAGATAAATGTATAGAGTTAAGAATAAAATATGATTATGAATAATAATGTAAAATATGTATTTTTATATGTATATTAATTGTTATGTGATTATATGTTTAAATGTTGTAGCTCTGATGAAGACTGTAGGACAGTTGAAACTGTTAGGAAATTAAAGGAATTATATATAAAAAATTTGCATTAAAGTGTATATGTGGAGATTGATTATAAGTAATATATATATATGAATATATGAATGAATGCAAAAAAAATAAAAGAGAAGATATGAGTAATACTTTATTACTTAACAGAAGAGCAATACAGAGAATTCAGACTACTTAATGAAGAATGGAGAGACATAAAAAGAGATCAAAAGCATAATGACTTGGTGAGAGCTCAAAACAAATATGGAATTAAGAGACTTAAATAGAGATGAGCTGGATATATTGCTAGAATAGATAATAACAATGGATAGTTGAATCTTAAACTTATCTCAAAAAATTATAAAGACCTAACAACAGATCACATGTGAAATAGTTTGATGACCAAGGAATTTTGTTGGTCTGATATGGAGAAAGAAGATATGAATGGGAGAAGCTGGAATAAACTTGAGAGATCTTGATCATTCAGTGGATTAATAAGAATTGAAAATGATAATTAGAAGAACTAATATCAATAAAAGTATTCAATTCTTAAATATAATTTGCTAACGACTATAATTAAAAAAACTAAATAATTTAAATAATTAATAATTAACAGGATTTCATTTTTCCAAATTTTACTTTAAGTGCTTACTATTTATTATACAATGTATTCTACAAGGTATCATACATCTTGCACTCACATCTTTGAAATCATTCATTTAGTTAAATATATTTTTGGATATTTTTAATTATTTATTTGAATAGAAATTATCAAACAGTTCTAAACTCATATATAAAATTTAAACTAAATTAAGTCTGGACACATGGAGGAGTACTATTTAAGCATTAAATGAATCTTTAGGATCATTTACCTTTTTCAAAAGTAATTCAGGAATGTATGATGGAATAAAAGTTTCAAGTGTATTTTAATATTTATGTTAGCTAAACTTTACATTCATAAATTTTGATCTCTTTAATTAATTTACCCACTGAACTGAATATATCAAAACAAGTAAATTAGATATATAATAAATTGTTTATTCATTTATAACTGTGTGTTGAGTAACAGTATTTGACATACATATATACTATTTTTATCTGAAATGAAACTACTCTCATTTTATTTTATCTTATTAATTAATAATAGTAATAGTAACAAGTCAGAAGTCACATGACTTATATATAGCTTGCACTTACTAATATGTAAAGTTAAGAGCGTGCTAAAAGCTGTTTACATTTTTTTGTTCTGATGATTATTGTATATATATAATCATTAAAAACAATCCACACTCAGACAATCCCAATATCAATAACAATCAACAATTTCAAACTGTTGTCAAGGCAACCTCCTTTTAACAATTACTACACTTATATATATATAAAACAAATGAAATTTGTTTTCTATTTTCTTTTGTATAACCAAAAAGAAACTTACTTAATAGCAAAATTATTTTTTGATGGATACATTTCAAATTCTATACATTTTTTACATTGTTTTATAATTATTTTGAGGTTTTGATTGCTTCTAAAATTATATTCTAATTTAATTTTTTCAGCACTTTTATAACTTTTTATATGATTTCTATAATTCTCAAAACAATTGTTTTAAAACATTTCTTATCCCAAAACATTTCTTTACATAAGATGCTTAGTAATAATGCAATAAAAGAAAATCTTTTATGCTGAAATAACCACAAACATAAAAATGATAATATTTAAATATTTTTTATTAATCCATTCTAAATATAAGATATTGGATTTTATGTATAATCTTCAAATTTTGAATTGCAACCTATGACAGACAATATAAAATTAGCAGGACTGGCTTAAAAAAAATTTGCTTCATGAACTATGCTAAGCTCTTAAATATCACTAAGCACAAGTAATTCTGGGAAGTTTGAATTTTATTTATATTAAATAGACTTTAATTGTTTAATTTTAAAGAGTAAAAAAATAAAATGCCCATGATTATTAATTATGATGATCTTCATATTCAATAAGCATATGTATAATATTTGGTAGGACAACGGACTGAGATTGTTGATTGTTATTGATATTGGAATTGTTTAAGTGTAGACTGGTTTTAATGATATATATATATATAAACCTCATTCATAATCATAAATTGTGCATATGTAATTCATTTACAGATTTTTTTATAAATTGGAATTGATTAAGTTCTCCTTGACTAATGTATATTTGCATCTTTCATATTTTAAAATAAAGAAATAAAATCTGATTAGCATAACTAAAATTCAAATCTTTTCCAATGTGTGCTAGGGTTTGGCATAACTGATGGATTAATCTAAAACTGGTCATGTTAGTCATATTATTAAATAATTTACTATTTAAAATTAACTATTATATATATAACATCTTATTTTTATAGTTTGGTTATCAAATGATATATATATATATTTAATGTTTTCATGGTCATATGATATAAATTAAAGTAGTTTTTGGATTAAACCACATGTTAGTTTTAATTAATTCCCAACATTTCAATAAAATAGCTTCCACCATTGTCAAGATTAACTTTTCAAAGAAAAACCATTAGATCTCAAATAGTAATGAGATTGAGTGTGAGATAAAAAATGAGACTGAGCATAAAGTAGTTGAGCATTTAGAATATGTGAATTAAAAAATATTTATTTTCTTCAGTTTCAGCATTGTTTTCAAGTTTATATTAGAAGGAATAAATAAAATAAGTGGTCTCCATAAGGTTGAGGAAGTCAATTGAAATATTAAAAAGACCAACTGGTTTAAATAGAATTGATGAAGCACAATGCATACCAGCCTTATGGAGACCATTTATTTTATCACTTTCTTCTAATATAAACTTGAAAACAATTAATGGTTAAACTATAAGAAAATAAACATTTTGCTAATTCACATATTCTGAATATCCAACTATTTCCTGCTCAATCTCATTCTTTAGCTCACACTTAATCTTGTTATTATTTTATATCTAATGCTTTATCTTTGAAAAAATAATCTTGACAATGGCAGATGCTATTTCATTGAAACAGTGTGAATTAATCAAAACTAACACACAGTTTAATCCAAAAATTATGTTATATATATAATAAACTGAAGGTATATTTAATCATTTGCTATTGGAATATTTAGGTCTCAAACAACTATTTTCAACTGGCATTAGAGACAATTAATGTCTCTGATAATATTTATTCTTACATAAGTATCACCTATATGGTCTATTTGATATTAAAACATATATCATATAATAATTTTTGTATTTTTTTAAAAATAGACACATTAATATACAAAGAAGAGTTAAATAATACCTTATATTTAAAAAAACTTTTATAATCAAATCTATTTTAAAATTTATAAATAAACAATAATCATAAATTAAATTAAATCTTCAAAATACCATAAGTGCCATCTATTATTATTTTAATAGATATAGAAAGAGAGACTAAGCTTGCAATATAGCCCATGATCTAGAGTTCAAATATATGTAGAATCTGGAAATTGTTTAGCTGAGGATATCTGTGAAAGTGTATGATATTTTTTCAGGTATGAGGCACATAAACATTCTAGATATTCATGCATAATGGGTCTGGGAAATGCATTTCTAACAATTCTTAACTGAGTAAAATAACAATGAATTAGCTGTTGGTTATCCTGGTAAAGAGAAATATTTGTCAAACTCTTGCCCTTCAATGAAACATTTAAATCTGCCTTACTATATCTTTACATATGTTAATGAACATTGCGTTTTATGTCAAGATGATAAAAGTAAAGTTTCATACTTTTATGTCAAGATGATTAAAGTTTCATATATCAAATGTACAATATTCATTTCAAAGCCATTTCATCTTTTATCAGATGAACTAAATCCCTATTATACAAAGTTAAAAAAAATTGCTAAAGTTTTCAAGTATTAAATAAATAAAGGGATTTAAAAAAAATTATATCTTTCAATATGTATAATTAAGTAAAAAACAAATTATTATACCTGGATCAATAAATCTCATGGCTTCAAATAACATCAGATACATCTACATTGAAGCAATTGTTCACTCTATTTATTCCTATGCTATCTAATTAATCTTGAATAATCAATGGATCATAGATGGTAATAATATACACACAAGACAATCAATAATCAGAAATTACTCTGGGTATGTTAATAATATTATATCATTTAACATTCACTAAGGGGTCTGGAGTAAAGTAATTAGAATGAATTACTATTTCTAATGCAAATGCTGAAAGTAATCAGAGAAAGTCATGCAATATTTAATATAAAACAGATACTTTGTAAAGCTTGATGTAATGCCTTTTCCTTTACTATACCTCTATAAGGGGCTCTTGAAGAAATCTTTGATCTGCAGTGGGCTATTTAAAAGCTGTTTCAGCATTATAAAGTTTAATAGTTCTGAGCCAGTGTTTTTATATAAAAACTGAAAATTGTAAAAATATTATAAATAGAACAGCAAATTTAAAAAAAATCGAAATTGTTATATGAAAAAAATAAGTTATTATTAAGTTTTCATGAAATCAGTACTGACTTCAAGTAATTCAAAGTTTAAGGATCCTCCATTTTCTTCCATTTTACAAGATGATGGGAATTTCTGGCAGATGAATTTTCATGATATCCAATATTTGATCTATTTTATAAAAAGAACATCATTTCTTTTGTCTTATATGCAGCTTCATCAAGTATTTACATTTTCCCATAGAACTATTAGTTTTTATAACATGTCCAAAATAAAGTTTCATTGCTCAGTAGAAGATAATCTAGTAAGATAGAAAATTGTCATATCTTGGATGAGAAGATAATGCCTTTAAAATCTTAATTTTGGTGCATGTCAGTGATTTTTTATAGCAGATCTAAGAATTCAGAAGAAAATAAACAAAGATGGATTTCAGCAGAAATATCTTTCTGTTTATTACAGAATAGAAATTCTAAATTTATAATTACATAAAATGTGGTATATTTGATTATGGTATTAACCTAATTGGTTATAATACAGTGTGTGTAATTAGGCTTAGAATATTGGAAATAGATATTAGTAATGAATAAACAGTTTTCTGAATAAAGTGTAGTAAACCTTTATTTTTATTATAATTAATAAATATATTTTCTATGTACATCTATCTATATACAAATATATTTCCATCTTTGAAATTATATCCACAATGTTGAAATCATAATGTTATTACCACCTAAAGAAGGGCGGGATGTCAATACATTAAATATAGGTAGTCTAACCCGACTTACACGATGGCCGCTAGAGGCGCTGTTTCTGTGTTAGCACACAGAACATACAGGGTAGGGGCCTTGAAAGCAGAAATGCTTCTTCCAGCCGCCTCTAACGGCCATCGTGTACGTCGAGTTAGACTATCAAATTAACAAAAAATAAAAAAACAACAACATAAAATAAAATACAACAAAACATAATAAAGCTGAAATAAATTAAATATAATCAAAACTAAATAAAATAAAGTAATCAAGTTAATATATAAAATAAATTATAGACATGTATTCCTGTCAGTATATATATATTCATGAACAATTATTAATTTAAATATATTATTTCTCTTTATTATTTTTAATTCTATTCCTTATACCTTTAAACTTTAATTTTATTATTCCTACATTAATAAAATACTTATTATTTTATCTTTACATAATTCTCAGTTTATTTACTAAGAATTTTTTTTTTTAATTTTTAAATCTTATAATATCTATTATTTTTTAAAAAAGATAAATATAAAATATCATTAATAACAGAAGAATGAATAAAAAAATGATAAACATTATATGATTCAAAAATTAAAAAGAATATTCTTAGTAAGTGAATTAAGATTGAACTGAAAATTCTACAAAAATAAAATAAGTATTTTATTAATATGGTGATAATAAAATTAAATGATTTAATATATCCAGCACACAGTTCTTCTTTTCAAAATAGTTCATATATATCTAATATAGAAATAAAACAAACTAACTCCTTCTTTTTAAAACTTGATTTTTTATGACTATAATCATGAAAAAGAAATCCAACATTTCGACTATTTTTTATAGTCTTTTTCAAGGCACACTAAAATAAAATTAAAGTTTAAATTTATAAGAAATAGAAATAATTAGGGGATTATTAAAAATAATAAAAAGAAATAATACATTTAAATTAATAGTTGTTCATGAATAATATTGTACGTTTTATTTACAAA